>JASDQU010305831.1:96054-107539 GCA_032191745.1 Picea mariana | reverse complement strand
TAAATCCATATTAATAATCAGATTTTGTTTTTAAACATAAATCAGCTAATAGTATCATCAGTAAAATCACCTAACATAACATAAATATAAACGATAAAATTAGCTTATACTGTATCACATTAAATCACCTTATACTCTAAGCTGGAAAAAAAATTCCCGAAGATTGCTCCAAACTGCAGTCGTTCTGGGAGGAGCCGTTGGTGATGTATCCAGCCCAGGAATTCCATCTTCATTTTGTTGATCCGCAGCTTGGAAAATCTTTCCCAGAATTTCCAAACCCTTTGCACGAGCTCCAAGATCTTCTTTCTTCGCACTGTCATCTTGCAACACCATCTGGCACACACGTGAGAGCGTGCCTTCAATTTCAGTCCGCAATAATTTCCAATATGCGTTGATAAGCAATTCTTTCTTGCACTGTACAAATGCGATTAAATCAGCTTCAGGATAACTCCCATCTGTTGTACTCATATGCTGTTTCATTTCTCGTTGAAACTGTAAAACTGCCAAAGCACCTGTTGCTACTGTGGCTATAGATTTTATAAAATGCCCTTTCTGTCTGAACCATTCAGCTATAAATGGCACACCCAAATATATGGCCTTCTTTCCGAGTTCCTTTGCCGCTTGTCTTTCATATATGTAACCAATTGTCTGCAGCAGATTGCTTTCATCAGCTGCAACGTTGAGCCGCTGAATCTCAGATTTAGCTTCTTCTATAAACCCTTGTTTGTCACCCTCTACATAGCGATTCAAACGATCTTTCAAAATCCGTGCAAGTTTTTCTTCTGTTTCCTTTTCGACAGCCTCCGTCTTCTCGATCAGTTCATCTCCAGTCATTGCAAGCTGGCCTATATAGTCTTCAAATAAATTGCTTCCAAACAGCATAGCGAAGATTCCAGTTGGGTCTCCCATTGTTTCTCTTGATACAGATGCTTTTCCACGCGCGTCATATGATGCCCGCTGTGCAGGATCACTGAGAACCTGGTAAGCTTCTCGCAATACATGAAATTTTTTTGCCGCTTGAGGATCGTTTTGATTTTTATCAGGATGAACTCGCTTACAGTTCATGTAATAAGCTTTCTTGATCTCTGCTTCAGTGGCCATGGGACTGACTCCTAGCACATCGTAGTAACCGGTTTCCTTAACCATTTCTACAGATCTCAGATCTCACGAAGATTCAGATACGAAATCGATGTCCTCCGCGAGCTCTGCTTGATCATAAAATCAACAATGAAGGAAATCAGGCCAAAGCAATATCATTATTTATAGCAATATAATAGTTTAAATCAGGCCAAAGAAGTAATCATCGACGGAGTAGGGTTAGAGCTGGACCGACTCTCAAGATCCCTAACCATCTGTGTCATCTATAAATCATGGAAGTTTCCACTAACGGTTTGTGGACATATATATATATATATATAGTTTCTACGCTAGGGTTAATAGAAGTGGTTATGAGTTGGACCGACTCTCGATAGCTTACCTTAACCATGTGTGTTTTAAAGGAAATTTTCGGGTTGAAAAAAACAATATAGTTTATTATTATTATATATATATAATTTATAATTTACAATTATTTAATAGAGTTAAATATCAAGTTTATTCAAAGTTTTATTTTTTTTGTTTGATATTGGGATTTTACACAAAACACTGAGGAATAGTTGGATTTACAGATTTTTCCTTGGGGTTTTTCAACAAGCTAAATCCATTTTGTCTTAATTTACATTGTCTAATTCCAACCAAAAAAACCCAAAAGGTGGAACGTTTAGCCAACCCCTAAATATTTTATGAAATACACAGTTTGACTCAGTTTAGTAGTTAAGAACTTGTATTTCTTCAAGAGGTCATAAGTTTAAATCTAGAGGGGGTTAGGGTATGTATACCTCAATAGACTTTAGTAGTCAAAGGGTCCCTTGTCCCATAAACAAGGGGATCTCATACACCAATTTTGTTTCTAGCTTGAGAGTGACTTTAAAATTAGATTATTTGTTATTACAATGTTTATGTATTAATTTAAATGTATATACAATAGTTACTATGATATTCTTAATAGTTGTTAGTAGATAATGTAAATGTAGTTTATGAGTTATCATATAAAGTATATAATTAATATAATAATATTATAATAATTAGTTAACATAATTATTGATGATAATGAGGGTTAATTTGGTTTATCGGTTTTGTAAGGGATTATGGGGTGTTCCAAGATTGCCATAGGGAGGTTGGTAATTTGACCAGTATTTTGAAATTGCTATCAAATTTGGGCATACATAGGATATTCTAAGAGAAAGTGTTTTTCATCTTCAACCATGCCCTTTTAGTGTCACAAAGATGACAAATTCTTTTGACCTACAAAGTTTTCGAAAATATATGCTACTAAGAGTTTGTTCTTATTTTATCAATGTTGATCTTTGATGCAGCCCCTCTACTCCCCCGTAGGGCTACCCGACCTCTCAATCAAAGGATCTTCGATTCTTGAGTTTGATGACTCTCTGAAACCTTGATGGTTTCCTTCTGTATTAAGACACATGCCTTTTTGGTTACTTGGTGCAGGTCCAATAGAACTCGCGAACTCCCCTTTCGCTCTGCTGCGAAATCTCAGAGTGTTGAGCAATAACTGCTTTTCAGATAAGCCCTCTCTTGAATTTGACCTTGGGCGATGACCACGCGATTGTGGGCGCACCCACAAGCAATTTTGGAGTAAACTTCTTTTGGGCCCATAATTATCCTCAAGCTTCTATGTGTCCTTCTAACGAAACCATGGTTTGAATTGCATCCCGCCCTCAATATTTTAAACTCTGCGCAACTCCTGTCCCCGCAATGCTACAGGATCATCAATCTCATGATCTTGATGATAATGTCTGAATCGATGGTTCAAATCTACACCTTTTAATCTACGGACTAGATCTTCCCCTCCTTCAATCAATGGCTGTGATCTCCTTCGCAAATACGGACTTCGAGACTTTGAAATCTCAAACCTAACTTTCTTCCGTACTCAAATCTTCTTGAAGTCACGATCTAATGACACCTGTGCCATGGAATCAACAGTTTTGATCACTGCGGAACTCTGAACTTATGAGATCTCAAATCTCAAACTTCTTCCTCCCAATGGGGTTTACCCAGAGTCTATGAACCACTGACACGTGTCCTCCCGATCTAACAATCAAGGATTTATTCAGGTCGTTACCTAGAACTCACAGATGTGCACCACGTCTCCTTTGAATCCAACGACTATGAACCACTTCGGGACTTTACCTAGAGTTCATAGATTCATGCCATGTCTCCTTTAGATCTCACAACCCAAATTTTACTTCGAGTCTTCGCACTTTGGAAATATCATATCTCAAACTAAAAACTCACTTCAACTTTACCTGGAGCTCACAATCTGTTTACAAGTGTCCACCTATATATCGACGACTCTCAACTCTTCGGCTCTCCATGCTTTGGGAATCTCAAGTTTCAAACTTGACTCCTCCTCGGCTTACACTATGTGACGACTCAAATCTGCTTGATCGATCCAACTCTTGATATTATTTTGGATGATCTGATGGCTCATATCTTCTTCGGCTGAGCAGACGACTCGGATTCACTTCGGGTTTTCGGATATTCGGACATCGGGAATCTCATATCTCAAACCTTGATAGGTTCTCTCTCATGTATGTGTGAAGCGCTAAGGCTCGTGAACCTTACTCCGATCAAATGACTATTGATCCTTTGAACTGTGATCCAACGACCACTATTTCTCCTGCCTCTTGAGCTTCTTATCTTCTTCTGAATTAGAATATTTATTAGACTTCAAAGGTTTCGAACCTTTTCTCCTCCTATGAGTCTGGCTTTTGGATCTCGTCAACACTTTATGAAAATTTCTATCTCTTCTGAATTTCATCCTTAATGAAATTAGACTCCCACGCACACCTTGCATTCTTAGGATTTCGTTAACTCAGATTGAAGGATTTCTTGGAAAAAAAAAATTCTCGCCCACCTGGCATTCCTCTGTTCTTTTTCTTCGACACTTGGTCGCTTCTTGACACTGTTCACACCTTGCACCTAGTCTAAGTTTCTCTTGTTCTCTCTCTAAACTCTTCTGAGTAAACCTGAGACTTAGTCAATTCACTCCTTACATTTGAGATGCACACCTTGCATACGAGTGTCAGAAGAGAAACAATTGAAACTCATCGAGTTTCTTCACGAACTAATACAATTAATCTCTTGAACAATCATACATGAAGGAAATAAACTAATGAATACATACATAATATAACATTCATTCGTTCATACTTCAAATGAACACATTCCAAGAATTTGGAACAATTCTGTCTATTCTATTCATTCATGAAAAAAAATTACATAGTCTTTCTTCTACTCTACTCTGTTCTACTGATCTCTCGGATCTCTTACAATAATCATACATTCTCATACTACTAACTTTTACAATGCAACAACAAACTGTCTAAGAACTGGCTCCACAATCTCTCGTTGTCCTGTCTGCAACCTATCCTATCAACTCATAGCGGTTACCTACTCTGTCCTATTACAATAACTAACAATTATTGCGAGATAAGAGTCAACACTCCATATCTGCATTCACTTACAATCCTTCATGACTTTACAAACAAGGTATATATTTAAAATGCTTCTTTCAAAATATCTCAACAATCGATCTAATTCTGAGTTTAATGTTGATTTGAAACTCTGCCATGCTCAGATGTCATCGTCCCTTTGCCTCCTTTCTTGCGTTTTTACTTTGGCGGCGATGCTCCTGCACCAATTTTCTTCTTTATGATAGTAATATATAAGAGATACTTTTGGTCTTCTAGATTAGGGTTGATCACCTCCTCATAATATCTTAATTTTATTGTGTTCTTCAATAATTTTCCGTGCCACAAATTCTCCTTGAATTAAGATGTAATAATATTTTTAATATTATCACTATTCTCCATAATGACTTCTTTTATTCCACAATGATTTATTCAAGAATTGACATCTTTATGCTATCCCCACTTGAGCCACAGGTGGTTTTGGAAGGATTTTGAATCAATTTTGGGAAACCCCTTGTCTTCCATGATGTTTAACTTGTTCTTATACACTAGGAAAATTGTAATATCCATACTCCTGATGGGTGGAAAAGGGTTTCTTTTATGAGGATGATAGGATAGGGTGTATTTCCTTTAATTATGAGATCATAAGTTACAAAATTATTTTGGATCTCCTCCATCATTCTCTAGGATTTTATAAAGATACTACATCCCCAAGCCTCACATCTATATAAGATGACAAGAGTGCAAATAGTATGAAAGAAGATTTATTTCTTATCCCACAAGCAAATATTCACTAATTTACAATTTATTTTGAGCCCATAATAATCTTTCCACCCTCCATTTATCATTTTTCTCAATGCTACAATTCCAATTGAGCTTGCGATGAATACAAGTTTTGATATTTTTGAATGAAGGAACTTCCTCCAAGCTATTGTTGTCATATTAAAAAGTATAATAGGTGTTTTTTTTGGATTTAATTATCATAACCTTCATTTTTTCAATCATAGTCGTAACTGTACTAGAGAAAAAAACCTTACGGTTTCTCAGTTTCTTACCAATACTATAAGAAAACCTAACTATAAGAATAATATCATTGACATGAGAAGAAGCATGATGACTCTACCAACAAGAGTTAGTCCGACACAATCTATTTGTTATAAATAATATTTTAAGTTGTCAATGTATATGCCAAAAAGGGTAGGGATAGGGCACAACCTTGCTTGAATCCTATATTAGAGTCAATTTCTTTCAACCAACCCCAAGTGTTCCTAACCCTGGCAATAATGTTTTCATAAAACCTTACCATGTAGTGGCTCTCAACTCAAAATAAACTTTTACCTCTTCTAACCTATTCCAAAGGTTAGTCGTGTGCACTATGTCAAATTTTTTTCAAAAGTCAAGAAAAAACCAAAGGAGATTGATTTTATTATTGCAACATTCCTATGAAATGATCCTTGGTTTAACAAGTTGGCCCAAAGTTAAATGACAGCTTATAAATTTGACCTAATCTTTGGCTCTTTTTCTGTGGCATTCTAGCCATATGTTGATCTTCTTTCCTAAAATAGTTTTGTAAACCTTCACTAAAATGGGACTAATCATAATGGTCATGTAATTTTCTCATTAACAAAGAGTTATGGTTATTTATAATTTATCTATCATAAGGAAATAAAGTTATCATATTTAAGAGGGATTTATTTTCAGAGCTATATTGTGTTAGGGGTTATTTTAATATAGATACTATTTACATTATTTTTGAAACACTTTTATAATAATAATACTAATAATCATCTAGTTTTAAGGTCACAGGCAAGCCAAACATGGAATTGGTGTATTATACCTCCTTGTTTGTGGGACAAGGGACCCCCTCTGCACAATGATTTTACTACTAAATTATATGGAGGTATACATACCCTACCACCATTTGGATTTGAAATGGAGACCACTTATGAGGAAACACATGTTCTTAACCACTAGGCCCGCTCAAGTTGTATAATATGTTAGTAAGGAGTATGCAGTTTTTAGCTAATTGTTAATAGATATATGGAACACCTTTTGATGCCAAGGAGATTAGGAACCTATTTATCATACAAACAAGGAGACTTGTTTATTACGGATAAAATTGATCAAATTAGATCCGAGTTTACTATTTTAATTGCAAATAAAACTAGGTATGATCATTATGATCCCCCACACTTTGCATCACCTCTTTTTGGCTAGGACAATGAACTTAACCATTTGTTCAAAATCTCAACTCAAAAATCTTTGATGTTGATTCTCATGAAAATATAATGGGCACTCACTTGATGGGGGTCACATTCTTGATCAATAGTGTGCAATTGGTTTCCTTTTGTTCTAATTTTGTTTCCACTTGCTCAATTTAGGATGCCCATGTTTGAGATTGATCAAAATAAAAACCGACTGTGGCATTGAGGCTTAATTTGTGTGTTGTGGATATACTATATGAGATATGATGATCTTTTTCTAGGAGATTCTCCCTAACAAATCCATAAGGAGTCTGCGATTTAGGACAATGGGAAATTAACAATATTAATTTTTGCTAAGTTGTTGATAAAACACATTCCTAAAGTCACTTGGATATGTGGGAACTAGATTGAGTGAGGCTCAAAGATATTTATTTTATAAATCCCTATTATCCATATGTGGATTGATCAACAAGCATGCTCCCTATGCCTACACACACTACAATAAACACATCAAATACTTCCATAATAAAAATCAAAGCATAAGATTAATCATATAGAAATTGATAGTACCTTATGGAAATGTGAAGTTGAATATAGTGTTAAGACTGTCACATGTCAATATACACTTGTGGTTTCTTGTTACACTAGAAAAACCATCAAAAGTATTTGCAAGTTAATGTATCCACCATTTTCATTTCAATGTGTCATATTCATATGCATTGGAAATGTCAATTATACCATATCAATCCATTTTGATTCATCCATGTTATTATATAAACATTTAGATGAACCCATTCAAAATAATAATTTGAAACCAATTACATAATTAAAAATTTGAGTTCCATCATCATAGCAATACAAGTCAATAAACCGGGCCATTAATAAATAAATGCACTCAAACAATAAGATCTAATTTTTCAAGAAAGTAGTAACATATGGAGCACTATAGGGTGTAATGGGAAGGTGAAGTGATTGACCTTTCAGTTCCCATTCCTCTCTCTCTTTTCCTCTCCTATTTTAATTTTTCTATTTTATTTACTTAGTATACTCTCTCTTGTCTTGTTAGTCCCTAAAATCTACATTGTCCCTTATTTGTTTCCTACCTACATTAAATGTTGAATTGCAGTTAATTATTGAGTCACACAATCATTTATTTTTCAGATCCATTTCTTATTACAACTCTCCGTTAGAGAAATGTTTGGTCTCCAAATATTTAAAGGATGAATATAAATCAATGTTCCTTCTATTTTCTTCTCTATAACATGTCTCTAACTCTATCTCTTTGCTACAATTGTAATTTTGGAATTTGGTCTCGGTCTAATTCTTGCCTCACATTTTTTTACTTCGCAAAAGTCTACTTATTGACTCTCATCTCTCAAATATCTTTGGATCCAATCTCTTTCATTAGAATTCATTCACATTTCCAATGTGCAAGTCTCTTTCATTGTTAAAGTTGAAGATGGTCTATCTCAATAGTTAATAAAGTCGAATCGAATTCTAGTTTTCTTATTCATTTTAATCTAAGAAGGAAATTCCATCATGTAACAATTACACAAGAAGTTGGGTGGACTACCTTATTCTCTTAGTACCCATCATTAACAATATAATGGGTCGAATTAGGGAAAATAAATAATTATTATTTATTGCAATATAATTTGTAGTTATTTAAGAAAGATTATTCCAAGGGAGAGTTAACTCAAATCAATGAGTTGGACCGACTCTCAATATCCCTAGCTATGTGTCTCATCCATAAATCATGGAAATTTTTATTAACGTTTTGTTGGAAAAAAAATTAAAATATAGTTTAAGGAAGGGTTAAGTGAAATGGTTATGAGCTCGACATGCTCTCTTCATATTATTAATGTTAACATCACTAATCATATGTATCTTTATGGAAATTTCCATTAAGAAAACAATAGTAAGTTAGGTCTACTGTATGGGTAGGGTAATAAAGCTTGAAACCTCGAAAACACCGCCTTTCACATAGGTAAAGGTACTAGCAAGATCCCCATATACAAATAGATCCCCAGAAATATATCTAATGCTAAGAAGGTATCGGGGGGATATCCCTTCAACCAACTGTTAGAAAAACAGGACCGCGGAGCAATAAAATAAAACAAATGCAGAAATAAAACACAGAAGACACACAATACAAGAGAGACACAGATTTACGTGGTTCACCTAGTGTGGGCTACATCCACTAGAGAAATTATCAGGTCCTTCCTTTATTATTATCCAACAAATGAAGGGATACAACCTACAGCAAAACCCACTGTAAATTTCTCTTCTTTCTCTCACAGTCTCCTCTCTCAGAATACAATATTCACCATCATCCATAGACGCAATACATTTCCCTCATAAAAGAGGGTTTCCTTCTAGGGAAAAAAACCCTAACATAATCTCTACTGTTAGATCTGCGACCTTATAATGAACGGTCCAGATTTACAATGAAATTACAATATACTTTTACAAGAAAATTTTTGTTTCGGGGGCTTTGCCCCCGAACCCCTGTTGGGGGCCCACTTGCCCCTAGTTGGGGGGATAGCCCCCCCCGGACCCCACAGAGGGGGTACCCCCCCTTTGCACTCACCCGCGTGGAAGAGTGTACATACTTCTGAGGTGTAAATACTTCATGGGGTATAAACACGGTTGAAAGCAAGGACCTCTGAATCAAGGAGATAATCAGGCTCCAAAACCAACAATCTCCCACTTGGAGACTGATCTCAACAACTCCACCATTGCTGTATATGCTAGACTCTGAACCTTCTTGGACCTAACAAATTTCTAATCTTCATCTTCATTCTTGAAGACCAACTGAAACTGAGCAAGAACTCAGTTTCTCCCTGGTTACTCCCTTTGTTAACATGTCTGCAGGATTTTGGCTAGTGTGTATCTTTTCGAGCTTCAATTTTCCATCTTCCAAAGAAGATTGTATGAAGTGGTACCTCAATTGTATATGCTTAGTATTCGAATGGAAGGCTGAGTTATTTCCAAGGTGAATGGAACTCTGACTGTCACAGTACAACCTACTGTTCTCCTACTTCTTTCCCAATTCCTCCATAAACCTTTGTAACAAAATCATCTCTTTACTAGCCTCTGTAGCAACAACATACTCTACCTCTGTTGTTGAAAGTGAAACAACTTTTTGTAGTTTTTAGATCCAACTTACTGTTGTTCCACCTATAGTAAAAACATACCCTGTGGTGCTCCTCCTATTGTCTTTATCACCTGCCATATCTGAATCAAATTATCCCTGTAGAAAAGTGTCTGAACCTCCAAAACAGAATGCATGTGTAGTAGTACCTCTCAAATACCTGAGAATCCACTTTACTGCCTCCCAATGTTTTTTACCTGGCTTGTTCATATACCTGCTCACAACTCCCACTGCATGTGCAATATCTGGTCTTGTGCAAATCATTGCATACATCAAGCTGCCAACTATTGATGAATATGGGACCCTGGACATGTATTCTATCTCCTCCTATGTCTCGGGACACATTTCCTTAGTTAATTTGAAATGGCTAGCCAAAGGTGTACTAACTAGTTTTGCATTCTGCATTCTAAACCTCTCCAACACCTTCTCTGTGTACTCACCCCGAGACAATGTCATTTTGTGATTTTTCCTGTCTCTTGTTATTCTCATACCAAGGTTTTTCTTTGTAGCACCCAAATCCTTCATCACAAATGAATTGGCTAATTTCTTCTTGAGCACATTTATATCCTCCATATTAGACCCTGCAACAAGCATGTCATCTACATACAATAGCAATATAATAAAGCTTCCATTTTTTATCTTTTCAAAATAAACACAGTGATTAGAATGAAATCTATTATAACCCTGTTCTGTCATAAACCTGTCAAACTTCAAATACCACTTCCTTGGAGCTTGCTTTAGGCCATAAAAACTCTTCTTCAACATGCATACCAAATTCTCCTTCCCTTTGACCTCATACCCTTGTGGCTTCTACATATAAATCTCTTCCTCCAAATCCCCATGGAGAAAAACTATTTTTACATCTAGGTGTTCAAGATGCAAATCTTCTACTACCACAAGACTTAAAATAGTCCTAATTGAAGTCATTTTAACAACTGGAGAAAATATTTCATCAAAATCTATACCTTTCTTTTGTGCAAACCCCTTGACAACAAGTCTAGCCTTGCACCTCTTTTCTCCTCCATCTTCTTCCTTCAACTTGCAAACCCATTTATTCTACAATGCTTTTTTTCCCGAAGGCAACTGAACCAAGTCCCAAGTCTAGTTATTTTCCAAGGAATCCATTTCCTCTTTCATGCCTTGCTCCCACTTCTTTTTGGTGTCAACCTGCATTGCCTCTTCATAACATTCTGGTTCACCAGAATCAGTCAACAATAAATAATATAATGAAGGAGAGTATCATTCAGGGCGTATACTTAACCTGGTAGATCTTCTAACAACACTTGCAGGTGTTTGAGGTACCTGTTTCTCCTACTATTGTGCATTTTGATTTTCAGGTTCCTTTGGAATTTCTTTTTCAGTGATCTCATCAAGCACTGTGTATTCTTGTTTTTCTGATTCTTGTTTCTTTCTCTGCAATTGATCTTTGTACATGACCTTTTCATTGAATATGACATCTCTACTCCTAATGATTTTGTTATTTTCATAATCCCATAAGCGATAACCAAAATCATTAACACCATATCCAATAAACGTACACTTCTTGGATTTTGCCTCAAGCTTTGTTCTATTTTCTTTATCAATATGGACAAATG
>JASDQU010305831.1:82319-96004 GCA_032191745.1 Picea mariana | reverse complement strand
AAGTGGTTATGAGTTGGACCGACTCTCCATAGCTTACCTTAACCATGTGCGTTTTAATGGAAATTTTCCTTAAAATGGGGTTGAAAAAAACAATATAGTTTATTTTATATATATATATAATTTATAATTTATAATTATTTAATATAGTTAAATATCAAGTTTATTCAAAGTTTTATTTTTTCTGTTTGATATTGGGAGTTTGCATAAAACACTAAGGAATAGTTGGATTTGCAGATTTTTCCTTGGGGTTTTTCAACAAGCTAAATCCATTTTGTCTTAATTTACATTGTCTAATTCCAACCAAAAAACCCCAAAAGGTGGAACGTTTAGCCAGCCCCTAAATATTTTATGAAATATATAGTTTGACTCACTTTAGTAGTTAAGAACTTGTATTTCTTCAAGAGGTCATAAGTTTAAATCTAGAGGGGGGTAGGGTATGTATACCTCAATAGACTTTAGTAGTCAAAGGGTCCCTTGTCCCACAAACAAGGGGATCTCATACACCAATTTTGTGTCTAGCTTGAGAGTGACCTTAAAATTAGATTATTTGTTAATACAATGTTTATGTATTAATTTAAATGTATATACAATAGTTACTATGATATTCTTAATAGTTGTTAGTTATATAGATAATGTAAATGTAGTTTATGAGTTATCATATAAAGTATATAATTTATATAATAATATTATAATAATTAGTTAACATAATTATTGATGATAATGAGGGTTAATTTGGTTTATCGGTTTTGTAAGGGATTATGATGTGTTCCAAGATTGCCATAGGGAGGTTGGTAATTTGACCAGTACTTTGAAATTGCTATCAAATTTGGGCATACATAGGATATTCTAAGAGAAAGTGTTTTTCTTCTTCAACCATGCCCTTTTAGTGTCACAAAGATGACAAATTCTTTTGACCTACAAAGTTTTCGAAAATATATGCTACTAAGAGTTTGTTCTTATTTTATCAATGTTGATCTTTGATGCAACCCCTCTACTCCCCCGTAGGGCTACACGACCTCCCGATCAAAGGATCTTCGATTCTTGAGTCTGATGACTCTCTGAAACCTTGATGGTTTCCTTCTGTATTAAGACACAGGCCTTTTTGGTTACTTGGTGCAGGTCCAATAGAACTCGCGAACTCCCCTTTCGCTCTGCTGTGAAATCTCATAGTGCTGAGCGATAGCTGCTTTTCAGATAAGCCCTCTCTTGAATGTGACCTTGGGCGATGACCACGCGATTGTGGGCGCATCCACAAGCAGTTTTGGAGTAAACTACTTTTGGGCCCGTAATTATCCTCAAGCTTCTACGTGTCCTTCTGACGAAACCATGGTTTGAATTGCATCCCGCCCTCAATATTTTAAACTCTGTGAAACTCCTGTTCCCGCAATGCTACAGGATCATCGATCTCACGATCTTGACGATAATGTCTGAATCGATGGTTCAGATCTATGCCTTTTAATCTACGGACTAGATCTTCCCCTCCTTCAATCAATGGCTGCGATCTCCTTCGCAAATACAGACTTTGATATTTTGAAATCTCAAACCTAACTTTCTTCCGTACTCAAATCTTCTCGAAGTCACGATCTAGTGACACCTGTCCCATCGAATCAAAATTTTTGATCACTGCGGAACTTCGAACTTA
Organism: Picea mariana; assembly: GCA_032191745.1. Taxonomy (NCBI): domain Eukaryota; kingdom Viridiplantae; phylum Streptophyta; class Pinopsida; order Pinales; family Pinaceae; genus Picea; species Picea mariana. Next base: position 94,362 of record JASDQU010305831.1, on the reverse strand, counting down.
TGAGATCTCAAATCTCAAACTTCTTCCTCCCAAGGGCATTTACCCAGAGTCTATGATCCACTGACACGTGTCCTCCTCATCTAACAATCGAGGATTTCTTCAGGTTGTTACCCAGAGCTCACAGATGTGTGCCATGTCTCCTCCGAATCCAATGACTATGAACCACTTCGGGACTTTACCTAGAGTTCACAGATTCATGCCACGTCTCCTTTAGATCTCATGACCCAAATTTTACTTCGGGTATTTGCACTCTCGCAATATCATATCTCAAACTGAAAACTCACTTCAACTTTACCTGGAGTTCGCGATCTGTTGACAAGTGTCCACCTATATATCGACGACTCTTGACTCTTTGGCTCTCCGCGCTTCGGGAATCTCAAGTTTCAAACTTGACTCCTCCTCGGCTTACGGTATGTGACGACTCAGATCTGCTTGATCTATCCAAAGCTTGATATTACTTTGGATGATCTAATGGATCATATCTTCTTCGGCTAAGTGGATGACTCGGATTCACTTCGGGTTTCGGGATATTCGAGCATCGGGAATCTCATATCTCAAACCTTGGTAGGTTCTCTCTCATGTATGTGTGAAGTGCTAAGGCTCGTGCACCTTGCTCCGATCAAACGACTGTTGATCCTTTGAATTGTTATCCAACGATCACTATTTCTCTTGCCTCTTGAGCTTCTTATCTTCTTCCGACTTAGAATATTTATTAGACTTCAAAGGTTTCGAACCTTTTCTCCTCCTATGAGTTTGGCTCTTGGATCTCGTCAATACTTTATGAAAATCTCTATCTCTTCTGAACCTCATCCTTAATGAAATTAGACTCCCACGCACACCTTGCATTCTCGGGATTTCGATAACTCAGATCGAAGGATTTCTTGAAAAAAAAAAATTCTCGCCCACCTAGTGTTCCTCTGTTCTTGTTCTTCGATGCTTGGTCACTTCTTGACATTGTTCACACCTTGCACCTAGTCTAAGTTTCCCTTGTTCTCTCTCTGAACTCTTCTAAGTCAACCTAAGACTCACTCAATGCACTCTTTACGTTTGAGATGCACACCTTGCATACGAGTGTCAGAAGAGAAACAATTGAAGCTCATCCAGTTTCTTCACGAACTCATACAATTAATCGCTCGAAAGGCACTGTTGAAAGCTATTGGTGGAATCGACCCGACGGATGCGAATTTAATAATTTTTGACTTGGAAGATCACATTCCAAGGTTACCCCCTCAACTCACATTCCAAATACAAGTGATTGTCTCTGACAAAAACATTTGTAGAACTGCTATCGTCGAGGGTGCCTCGATGTGTGCCATGTCTGTTACCTACTGGAAAGCCATCGGCTCTCCCTCTTTGACTGAATCCCATAACACATGTAAAGCCTTCAATGGCTCCAATTTTAAGCCTTACGATGTCCCTCCTTAGTTTCCAATCACGTTAGAAGGAAAAACGGTCCAAGTTGAAGTGGAAGTGTTTGACGCTCCTCTTGATTACAACCTTCTTCTTGGCCGTAGCTAGATTGATTCCATGCGCACAGTTGTGTCGACTATTTTTCGTGTTGTACGTTTCCCACATTAAGGAAAGGTAATTACCGTCGACCAGTTAGCCTTCTTTAACTCAGATACATGTACTGGAAACATACCGTTCATCGACAAAACCCCCCCGGATATGAGAATGTCGGTGTAGGTCTTCTCAAAGACTCTTCGTTAATGGGTACCTTCCCCATTCCACCACCTGATGTTCCACACCTGTCTGTCACTTCAATCAATATGATCTCCACCTCAATTCACAGAACCCCTGCGCCTCACAGCCCATGGATGGTACCCGACCCCAGTGATCATCTTCGTTACGACAACGAAATGCCTTTGAGTCTGGTCGAATCTGCCTATCAGGTCATTCAACCAACAAACCCTCCTACCCCCTCTCTTGGTGATTTATCTCCAGATCCTTTCCACGTCATTTTTCCCATGGATGAGATGATTATGTCTTTGATGAAAGACACCCCCTGGAATGATGGACATCACCATTCCATACTCTTGCTGAAACAACACACCATCGAGAGATACCAATGGATCTCGACCCCATCTACCATTGTCGTCATTTCAACCATTCCCGAGTCCACACACGATGTGTTTTCCGAAGGGAACTTAAGAAATATCTCACCCACTCTTCCCCTTGACATATCCATCAAACCTTGAATCGTCGAAAATGTGCATATCGAAGCTTCATGTTCCCCTGATGAAATCGTCACCTACAAGTCACTTTTCAAAGAATTTCATGACGTCTTCACCTAGAGCTATGAAGAAATGTCGGGCATTGACCCCGTCATTGTGATACATGAGATCAAAACATACCCAGATGCTAAACCCATCCGGAAATGCCTTCGTCCAGTTCACCCACGTAAAGCGACCACTATCAAACTTGAAGTCGAGAAACTCCTCAGAGCCATCTTTATGTACCTAATGGCCCTCACTGACTGGGTTTCCAATCTTGTCCCAATCGACAAGAAACAAGGCACAATCCACGTGTGCGTTGATTATAGGGATATTAACAAAGATTGTCCTAAAGACAACTTTCCTACCCCCTTCGTTGATCAGATTGTCGACGATTGCACTGGAAGTGAAATGTTCTCTCTAATGGATGGTTTCTATGGATATATTCAAATCAATATTGTTCCCAAGGATCAACAAAAAATCACTTTTATTTGTCCTTGGGGCACTTTTGCTTATCGAAAACTTCTTTTCAGTTTTAAAAACATTGGCGCAACTTTCCAGCGCACTATGTCTTATGCCTTCCATGATATCAAGCACATCGTGCATCCATATCTTGATGAATTACCTGCTCATTCCATGCACCGAGTCGATCATCCCATACACCTCCGAGCCACTTTCCACCGCTGTCGGTTTTACCATATACGCTTGAATCCTCACAAATGTGTTTTTTGCGTAGAATCCAGCTGACTTCTAGGCTTTATTGTTTCACATCAAGAGATCAGGGTAGATCCTTTAAAGGTCGAGGCGATTCTCAATCTCCCTCCTCCTTCTACACTTCACCAGTTACAAAGTTTGAAAGGGAAAGTAAACTTTCTTCGCCGTTTCATCCCGAACTATGCTGAGATAACTCTTGGATTTATGCGACTACTCAAAAAGGGGTCTGAATTCGTATGGGATACCATCGGGAACAAATATTTCAAAGCTCTAAAATTGTCCCTAACACGTGCTCCTCTTCTCTTCCCCCTCGATTACAGTTGCGATTATTTCCTCTACCTTCCAGCCTCGAATCACACCATCGCTATGGTTCTTGTCCAAGAGGATGATTCTCATGACGAACATGTTATCTATTACTTGATTCAAAGTCTAACGCCTACCGAAACCAAGTATTTACATTTTGAAAAAATGGCCTTGGCAGTCGTCCAAGAAGTTCAATGTTTCTGGCACTACATCCTCTCTTGCAAGACTATGGTAATTTCTAACTGCAACCCTATGCAACACATTCTCACACGTCAATTGCTAGGGGGAAAATACTCCAAATGGACCGTGATACTACAGGATTTTGACATGGAATTCGAACAAGCTAAGTCCAAGAAGTCCTTAGTGTTTGCCGAGTTGATATGTGCCTTTCCCTCCTCTGAAACGGAAAATATAGTAGCCGATTCATTACCTAATGAATCCCTTTTCCTAATTAGTTATGATGATCTTTGGTACGGCGATATCATCATATATCTCCAAACTCAGACTTTTCAGCCCAATTTGTCCAGTACTGTGTCGAATATGCTACCAAGCCCGTCAATATATTATCCTCGGTGATACTCTTTATCATCATGGAATTGACTCATTTTTTCAATGCTACCTCATGTTTGATGAAGCAGAGAAAGCCCTAAATGACTGCCATTCTGGAGCCTGTGGTGGTCATATGTCCGGGTATGCTACTGCCCAAAAGATTTTACGAGAAGGGTATTTTTGGACTTCTTTATTTAACGATTGCATAATCACCGTCCAAAAATGCCACGCATGCCAAACCTATAACCATAAAATACGGTCACATCCTGCTCCTCTTCACCTTGTGGTCTCGGTTGGTCCCTTTGCGAAATGGGGTATCGATTTCATGACATGTCAGCCCCACTCGGCCAGGGGGCATGGATACATTATTGTAGCCATAGATTATTTTACAAAATGGGTCGAGGCGATGTCGACATTTGACAATACTAGAAAGACCGCAACATTATTCATTTGCAATCACATCATAGCTCATTTTGGTGTTCCCTAGGCTATTATCACTGATCAAGGTAGCCACTTTAGAAACTTCATGATGTATGAACTCACTAAAAAGTTGGGTTTTCGCCATGAAAACTCAACACCCTATTACCCACAAGCCAATGGTCAATTCGAAGAAATTAACAAAGTTCTCATAACCATGCTTCGACGAATGATAGGGATTCACAAAAAAAGTTGGCACACAATGTTGTTTTCAGCATTGTGGGCTTATTGGACGTCCATTAAATCTACTACTCGGTTTACACCTTTCTGGTTGGTCTATGGTCTAGAAGCCATCCTCCCGATTGAATGTGAGATACCCTCAAAACTAGCCGTCAAACTCCTACCAAACACTTTTGTCGAGGAAGGACATCTATTGTATCTCATGCGATTAGATGAAACTCGACGCGACACTACCCTAGTCATAGAAGCTCAGAAGAAACGTGTCAAGGCCCTATACGACAAACATGTCAAGCCTCGCTTTTTCACTGAAAGAGATCTGGTTCTCCTCTACGAACAAGATCGAGATATGCTAGGAGATGGAAAATTCAAAGCCATGTGACGAGGTCCTTATATCATTAGATGAGGTTTGGAGAAAGGGGCTTACGAGCTAGTAGATTATGACTGTATCCCTTTGAGTGAACCCAAAAATGGGTTGTACTTAAAGAAGTATTATGCATAAGATTACCTGTGCATGAGTACTTGTATTTTATTGTATCATACTTCTTGTGTGTTACTGTAGTATGCCTTTTGCATTATCTAATCTCTACCCTTATGTTACATTGTGTTTGGTTTCCAGATGTCGGAGTCTTTTCTACCCCACATTGGCTTCCCTGATGGCGCTAGCCGTAGTAATCAAAACCTTGCTTCTGCTGCGTGGGAAATTTACACCCCTACAAACAAATTTATCACCCTATGAGGTGTGTGTCTTGGTCATGCGACCAACAATATTGTAGAGTATAGCACCATTATCGAATTGTTGATTGATGCTATCTCGCTTGGTATCTATCACTTGGTTGTAGGACTTGATTTGCAGCTAGTAGTACTACAGTTAAGTAATGCCTATGCTATTCGAAGTCCTACTTTATTACAGGTATATTTGCGAATTCACCTCTTGGAACATTATTTTGATTATATTGAGTATCAGCATATTCCTAGATGTATAAATACATTAACGGATGCATTAGCTAACTATGTATTAGATAGACATTTGGGCCATTTATAAATCAATCACATCACATGCATCACATAACACAAGATAAGCCGGTAGAAGCCATACATATGTATATAACGATCAAATTTCTTTTTACAAAAAAGTTTTGTCCAAGGTCCAAAATTTCAAAATCTGAAGCTCATAGCGATAACACACAACTGCCCGGGCAACTCTACGAAGCAGTTGACCAATAGACTCTGACACGCCCACCGTATGACACTGATAACACCGTGGGACCTCTCCGAGTGGCATGTCCAGAATGTCAGTAGTCAACCCCTCTAAGTTTTGTTCCACTGCCTCATAATCTTCAGCATCTCATCATGGCACTGGAGCCACCTCTCCTCATCGTTGAATAGGAGAGGTACTTGGAGGTCGATAAGGCCCCACATCTGTGTCATCGAAAAAGAATTTTTGTAATTAGACCTTGGACAAACATAAAAATATTTTCATATGATAAAACTCACAAAAACATTTAAAAAGTGAAAAAATGTGTACTTCTTACCTAGATCTCCCCACTGAGCATCCTCAAGAAGGGCCAAATCTAGATCTCCTCGAAAATCTAACCCGGCATAGGAATAATCGTCAACCATCAGCATTTGTGGCCGCAACCAGTCAAAGAAGGAATCATTGTATTTGATTATTGGCCTAGCGACATGTCGAGCCATGAGGTTGCACCACCTCAACATTCTCGGATCCTATGGAGCCGGTAAACCCCACTCAACCTGTAACTTCAGCAAGGGAACCCTTTGAAGAAATTAGGACACAAAAAGTGACCCATACCTGAATTTCTTCAGGTCACCTTTCCTGCATGTTTTCAACTGCCTCTTTACACTACGAAGGACTGCATCTGACCAGCTAAAGACTCGAGGCTCAGTACACTCTATGGTGTATTGAAAATACCTCTGGAGAGCCATGTGTGGAGCAGCGCTCCCAGCCATACAAGAAATGGTGAATCGAATAGTGCGAAGGGTCAAATCCTCGACACCCCAAATGGCCACCTTTCCTTTACTTCTTTCTGCCTCTGGAACACAGTACTGATGACAGTACTCACTCATAGGCATCCCACCACCCTGGCTACCGGTCAAGCTAGTGTGATACCCACGCTGTGAGAGTCCTGTTAGGAAATAAATGTCCTTGATATCCAAGGACAATGTGTGGATCCCTACGTGGAATACTTGTTGGTCCATGTCCCACATATGAACGAGGTACTCCAACAGCCTGACTTGGGCCCTCATACCCAGGATCCGAAAGAATTTCAAGAGACCATAGTCTCGTAAAGCGACAGTGGTGCCTGGATCATTCCCAGCAATATCATCATCTTCTTAATGCTCTCTTTCACGCCATTCCAGAACCATTGTGATGGCCAAATGCCTACACAAGAACCATAAGAAGAAGGTCAACAACTCTTTTCAAGCCTTGGCACATTTTTCATTAAGCAATTTTTCATTTTGTGGTTCTTGCCGGTGACCCTTTAGCATAGTGCGAGGTTCTCGCAGGTGCCTTTGGGGCCACTTGCGAGAATCATGCATTCTTGCAGGTCCCATATGGCTCACCTGCAAGAATGTCTGGGTGCAAATTTTGGCCCTAAAACAAGCTCAAAAACTTAAAATTTTCCATTGAAAACAAAAAATTTAACCATGAAAAGGTAGAAGACAAGGAGCTTACCTTACTGATGGAGACGGTTCACCAAATCGTTGTTTGTACCTTCCGCAATTGAGCATTGAATTTCAAGGGCAAAAGAGGGGTTTTGGGGTTCAAATCTTGGCAAAGTTACAATGACTATGGTAAAATAAATTTTACCCACTTATATTTACTTTTTACCATTTTTGTTGATTTTTATAATTGTTTTATTCATTAAACCTAATGCCTAATAGCCCTATGAATGCAAATTTTTGTAGATATGATGAATTTGAAGTTCGCAAGAAGGAGTACATACATTCTCTCCTTTTTCATTGCATGTTTAATTAATTTTTATGATTTTTTACAAAACCTCGAGCTTGGTGTTTGTCCGTTCTCGTGCTTGAAAATACATGAGAACGTAATCGAGCACACTTTTATCACTTTTCCAGGCTCATAAAGGTTATATGAAAAAGGAACCCCCTGGAGTCCTTTTTAAGCTCTTTTCAGAGTCTCTAAACATGAAAATATTACTAAGCAATCTTGTTATTTTCACGCTTGTTAAAGTATTTGAAGAAAGTGTCTGTTGGGCAATAATTTATCTCTTTTTAGGTCTCATCGGACTACTTTACGAAAAAGGAACTGAGAGAGTTCTCTTTTGATTGTTTTTCCAGACTCTATAATCATGAAAAACCTTCGAGTTTTCTATCTTTGGACTCGTTAAACAAACATCAAAAGACCCGTAATGGGACCGAACCACTCCTTCCTAGGGTTTGGTAAACATACTCCGAGGGAGTCATCCAAAGGATGAGCTTACATCAACAAGTATATGCTATCCTCCTCAAGCTTGCATAAAAATAAAGAGGTACTCGGCAAAAATGGTGGAGGGAAATTTGGGAAAGGGATGTGTTTTCGTATTCATATTATTGGCAGTAAGTGTCGCTCTTGAACATGAAACCCCCTATTATTTATCTGAAGCCGGTTTTGGAAATCCATTTGTCTCTCATTCGATTTGTTACAAGGTCATATCCTGAGTTTTCTCTGAGTTAGTGCTACCAAATCTTTGGCCATGTCATTCATATGTTCAAGAGAAGGTCATCTGAAACCTCTATTGAGTCGGCCATCTGCAGTTGTCCATTCTCTCTGTGTTAGCCTTCATTGTGTCCAGTTCCACCTACATCATACTTTGTTCCACCTTCAAAATTTGTTACTCATTTCATGTCATTGATGGGGGATACATCAAGGCCCTCCTATGATGAGTTTTGTTTCGTCGACTCCAGCTCATTACCCAAAAACAAGACTTACAAATTATTCAGTACCTTGGAACTTGCATGCCTCAATGGCAGGCTTCCTCTCTTTCGCCAGTGGGTTTTCATCATTGACCCCTAATTGAGAGATTCTATTGAATGTTCAACCTCAACTCATTTATTCGCATTCGGTGGATTGTACTAGTGTACCTTGGGAGTCATTGACATTAATGGTGATTTTCCTCGCACTTGTTAATGGTTTCATCAATGATCAATAATCAAGTGGTTTCTACCATGTTCGACTTCGGCATGTGTAATCACATGGTTAGATTCATATGTTTAGGTGATAGGATTGAAGACCCTGGGTCTCATCTCTTTGATTCAGGATGCGATGGAATATGTATAATTTTCTGACACACAGATTCACTTTGTATGTCTCATGGCTATGTCATCTTAATTTGAATCTTCTTACATAGATCCATAGTGTATTCTTGGTGGCTATGCGATATTTTGATGACATGGATCCATGGTGTATGATTGGTGGCCATGACTCATGTTCATGATGTCATCCGTTTGTGATCTGAGTATGGGGATGCCTACCTCAGAACTGGTATTATATTCTGCAGATGCTTGCTTGTTTGTAGGTTTTCGATTAGGTGCACTCCTGGTTTCTGAGACACACACGCAGTTTACAAAGTATTTTAGTTGTCATTGATTTCAGCCTCATACTTTGGGGCGCATTCTGTTATGCATGATTTTGGTCATCTTGGTGATGTATTAACAATGGTGATCTTAGGCTCCCAACAAGGACTTTTTGTCTGAAGAAAGTGGATCTTCTCTCTTTCCAAAAACACATTTTCAAAGTAAGTTCATAGGCTACAAATGGCCTAGGGTGCAAGAATGCCTCATTCTCGCAGGCCACCTTCATCTAGGGTGCTAACTTCTTGCAGTTTGCTCCATAGATAGGGTGCGAACCTGTTTTCAAGCTTGTAAAAGAGAAGAGGTCTCGAGGGTTCTAGAAGGGAATCTTCTAGAAAATGAGTTGGCATTCGTATGGTTGTCATTTTACTGACTTCTCAGATTTGATGGGATCATCCTCATCCATGTAACCATCTCTCCTTCTCCTATATATTGAAAGGTTTCTCATGGAAAAGGTTAAGCAAGATTAATTGAAGAATTGGTGAAGGAATTGTGTGAAGAACCTCACTTAGACATAAGCTTGGAGACTCTAGATGGTTTATCAAGAGGAATTGGATCTTCTTCATGCAAGTATAGAACAAGTGTGTGTGTTGGAACCAAGGGTCAGTGAAAGGAAGCATGTGACATCAAGGCGATCAGGTTGTATCTTCTACTTTCAATTAATATGATACAGCGGCATGTCCCTTTCCCATAAAGTCATTCTTGCTTTATTGTGTAATTCCTTGATCATATGCATAAGCTGATGTTGAATATATTGTGTTATCTTCACTTTGGTTGGTTTGTGTTGTCTTGGACTTGACCTCAGGAGAGCACCGGAGTGAAGTGGGAGCAACAAACTTAAGGAAGTGATATAAAGGTATGTCACTTGTTCCTCCTTACTATAAAATTCAATGATTGAAACTTAGGGAAAGAGTCATGTCCTGTCATGTTTTGTTCTAGATCCAGGTGGATCTAGGGAGATTTGTTAGTGTCCGCACCTACCGATTAGTCCAATAACAATCTTGATGCACCAATAATCATAATCACTTCCATTAAATTCAAGAATGGGCAATGAATTAGAGTTTGACATGATTACCCAAAAACAACAACCAACTCTGATACCAAATGAAGGATCTATGTAGGCCTATCTATGGACTAGATAATCATTCAATGAAATAGCATAGCAATATATTAAATACTAAATGATTAAATCACAATATCATAGAAAGAAAAAAGAATTGTAATTGCACAAAAAGTTTGCGTTCACTGTGATCAACCTTGATCTTTATAACAATACATAACCTCATAGAACAAACAGTTAGCTTCTCTTAGACAATCCATATCTAAATACTAACAGACAGAAAAAAAAATGCAAATGGGTTGATGGATTGCATCATGTCAGATGGTTGACAAGAGTGCATCAATTACCAACATAGGAGTCAATGGTGTACTCCATGAGATTTGATCACATGGTTTAATTGCAGTCTTTATAGCACGGCCTTGTGCTTGTAGACTCGAAGACATGAAAGAGTGAGAAAATCTCTCATGGGTAGAAACAAAAATAGAATTAGAATTCCACAGCTGAGAAATGAGGTTGTTGGTGGCCGAGTCCTGAACAATTGAAAATTGATTCTGATTCTGTACTTGTTCATGTCTTAATGCCAATACATCCAGAAGAAAAAACTGATTTTCTGCAGTGGGCACTTCATGATTAAAGGCATTCGGTGGTTGGTACCCTGTTGGCATGACCTCCATGTGAAAAAAATGGAGGTCAATCGGGGTTTCAGCGATTACAAATGCTGAATACAAAAACAAAAGACCACGTTGTTTGTCGAATCCCGAAATGAGAAAAAGTTGTTGGCCCAGCACTTCGGGGTTTGGGATTTCAGGGTTTACGAACACCTGATGCACAAACAAAATGAAATAAGAAATGTCGAATTGTGAAATGCGATTAGGGTGTGGGCCCAACAATTTCGGGTTTCGGTGTTTGGTAAAGCAAAGGAACTCAGTGCATATGTAACAAGCAAGTCCCGAATGCCGAAATATCAATTTTTTGTATTTAACCTCCTTTTAAAATCACACGCTCCAACAAATAAACTTGGAATAAATAAATGACTGGGTTCGTAATTAGTAAAACCAAAAAAAAATTATTGCGTTTGCTCAAAAATGAATTTAACAAGAAACAAAATGAGTTTACAAACTCAATAACAGAAAATCATAAACGCAGAGAAAACCTCCAAAACAGGGAATAATCGATTTGATTCATGAAATGCTTTCAAGCTCTTGTCTCACCCTCTGTGTATGGATTACAATATGATTCAAGTATTTATATGAACAAAACTTGCCCATTCGACCTTAGGAAAAATTAAATCAGGTCAGTGATGGTATTTGGTGGCCTGCAAAGGCTAAGCTGGTCATTGCTTGACAGTGAACCGTCATGCCTTGAAGGGTCAAGATGACCATCGATTCGCTGCCATAAGGAAGTGAAATGATTAATCTCTGACATACTCCCTCTTAATCATTTTAGGGAAGAAAAAACTAAAACATGTAAAACAAAATTGTTGTAAACAATGCATTACAGCTTGCAGGCCCCAATATTACTTCTATGCTTTTTAAACAATTCATTTCTCAAAGGCTTCGTAAAAATGTCTACAAATTGTTCTTCAGATCTGCAGAACTAAACAGAAATATCCTTACCAGGGTGAAATCATGAAGGTGGGTTACACTTTTTCTTGTTTTATGACAAAAAAAACTGTATTTTCACAAGTTATTCAACTTCCGACATATAAAAGTATTTTTTTTTATTTTGAATTTCACTTTACAGTAAAAACAAAACTTGTGAAGAATTGTGTTAGCTTTTTAATGACTATTTTTCAATTTTTTTTTATCACGATTTGATATGTCAAATTGACAATTGTTTAACAGTATGTTTCTTAAACACGAAATGAATGATAATGAGTTACTTATTTCTACAACAGTGTTTTTTTTATTAAACCTATGTTTTGAACAAACAAAATATACTGCAACAATCTACA
>JASDQU010305831.1:11913-35837 GCA_032191745.1 Picea mariana | reverse complement strand
CAGGTTGTAAGTTTCACTTTCTATCAATTTAATATAGTAATATGTCCCTTTCCCATAAAGATGATGTCACTTTATTACATAACTCCTTGATCATATGTATAGATTAGCTATCGAATATATTGATTTGCCTTCACTTCGATTGGTTTGTACTGTTGTGATCTGAACAGCACAAGAGCATTGGAGCGAAGCTTGGAACAACACAGACCTAAGGAAAGCGTTCATAAGGTATGTTCATAATCCTTGCCTCTTAGTTCATTCAATAGTCTAGATCTAGGGAAAGAGTATTATTCTGTCCTGTTTTGTTCTAGATCCAGGTGGATCTAGGGAGATCGGTTTGTGTCCGCACTTACAGATTAATCCTGAAACACCAAGGCATAGTCCTCCCACTAGGAGAACAATGCTAGGGTATTCTTGCATACACAAGGACCGCAAGTAATTACTACATTGACATGAGCTTCCTTAGTGAATTGAAACATGGAGACACTTTTGGTCAGGATCCTAGTGTGGAGGTACCACAACCATGAGGTTCCAAATCTATTTATCCCAATGCCTAATGATAGACTTGGGAGGAACCCTATCCAAAATATATCCCAACAAGTTTTTACTTTAAAAAAAACACACACATTTTCATATTTAATAAGTAACATAAACAAGGGTTTCCTTAATGTATTTGAGATTACCTCATTGTATAATTTGGGGAAAATATCATTCATGGTTTTGGAAGTACCATCATTGCTACTAGACATGAGGTTTTTGTTGCCAACTTCAATAACAATCCAATCACTAAATCCATTATCAAGTAGAGGGAAGGCTATTTGAGACTTCCCCTGACACTATTATTAAGCATACTTACTTATTACATGTTTGTTCTCTGTCATGATTAGAATTTAAATGTCTCTCGCTAAACCTATCTTGTCATAGATGAAATTTATTAATCAACAAGAATTGCATGCAACTTAGTCCCTATGATTTTATCTGATGATTTTATGTCCATATCCATGACATGCAAAATTCTATTACCACCTTGTTGACATGGGAAAAATCATCCTTTGTCAATAGTAGGGGTCACCCTCAATAAACAGTCCCAATTAGACCTCTCACCATTTAGAATAGTGAACCTAGCCAAATTCTGGCTCGACATCCATTTCTGGTTTTGGTTTTACCGGTTTCGGCCTGATCCACCGATGAAGGTTTTCTAATCTAAAGAATGAAATGCAACCAATCTAAGATGCATGCGCTTGGAAAGAACTAAGATAACCATAAAGTAAAGATAGACCCATCCATACTCCTGTCAAGGGCTCGGAAAATATTTCACACAAATCAGAGACAACAACATGAATAAACAACTACAAATACAAAATAGTCTAGCATTTGAACAATCATTTATGGTTCTACACCCACAAGTTTAGACAAATATCCTATGAAAAACATAAATAAGAATGAAACCATCATACATAAGAATAGTCTACAACATGAAGTACATTCTTACACAACTCGAGTGTTGATAAAAACACAAAGGAATAGTCCATAATACATCCAACACAAGAATCAAATCTCTCCCAAAAATAGCTTGGCCAAACTATCTTTTCCTCATTAAACGTTTCAGTAATAGTACATGAAAGCTCCAAGGAAGGCTTCTCAATTTCAGTTAACACTGTATTCCCAAAATAGTTCATAAAATTTACAATGTTTGAAGAGAAACAAATCTCCTTTCTTGGATACAACCCCCGTATTTATTAGAGTTCAACAGAACTCTTGGCCTTTTGCCTCCCCCCATGACCTTTAATTTACAAAATTTTTTCCTTATCCTCTTAGTAATGATAAGAGGTCAATATAATAGTTACATTTTGAATTTGTATTTTAGCATTGGTGGGCTATCATTCATCGTGAATCTTCAAACCCTGTTAACTGTGTTTCATGGAAATCTTCCTCACAGTACAATAGTGTAGAAGGAGGTTCAAATAACAACCCGTCGAAATGATCTTCTAAGCAGTAGCCATTCTTAATAAATTTTCACCGCAAGTTCCTATTTCTTTGTCAGACAGAAGAAAGAAGGATAGCTAGACTGGTCTATTAGAATTCAAAGAGACCCTGTGTTGGACAACTGAGAGGGGGGGGTGAATCAGTTGTTACCATGCTTAAACAATTATGCTTCTTTTAAACTCTTTGCAGAAAAACTGAATGATGATCACAATAATGCAGGGAAATAAACAATGGCACTTTCAGCATCATTCACATATATGAGAAACACAGAGACAGATATTTCCCGAGGAAACCCATACAAGGTAAAAACCTCTTTTTCTTTATATGATAAGTAATAGTTACATTCTTTACATTATCATACATATGAGCACCAAATAATAATGAGCCTACAACCTCTGTTTTTTCAAGCTGCAACTTGCTGAGAGCACCGACTCTCTGTTTTCTCTAGAACCCACTAGAAGGAAGCACCAACCCCCTGGTTTCTCTAGCACCAACTCCCTGGTTTATCTAGCACCAACTAGAAGGAAGCACACACTCCCTGTGTTCAAGCACCCACTTGAACCTTTGAGGACACCAGTCCTCCCTAGCACCTCCCAACCACCCTGAATAATAAATCTTTGCTACTGAAACTTATTACAGTGATATAATGTTCAACAATGGCTTACCAGACTCATCACTGTTCTGCTGCATTTCGTTGCTCTGTCTGCCTCACTGCCTTCTTGCACACATGACTTGCGCTGTCTGTTCTTCTACTTTTTATGCTCTGTGCGCCATGTCCATTCACTTCACAGTTCCTCTTCTGTTCAATTCAACTGCTGCACTCTCCTCCTTCTTCACACATGAATCACCTTCAACAACAACAACCACAACAACTCCAATAGCAACAACAACCCATCTCTTCTCTGTACCGTGTACTTATAGCTTCTGTGCACCTTGTTCATGCAATGTGCGCAATACATCTACATACTCACACCGCACCTATATCCTCCACCTCTCGAGTGCTCTGCCTGATCATCATGGTAACTCTTCAGCTTCTCTGGCGGTTTTCCCACACGTTCAACATCACTGGATGTTATGCTGAGATTCCTTAGCCTCTCTGGTAGTTGAGACTCTTCGTCTTCTCTGTGACAGTCGAGCTCACCTTCTTTGTTTCAGTTACAGGCCTCAATGCCCATCCAGCTGTCAATCGCCTTCACGAACATCTTCATCCCTCTTGAAGATTCCCAGAGGCTCTTCACCTTCTCTGTCAATCATCCCCAAGTGTCTTTGAGTCCTTTGGCTGAAACCATCAGTGGTTTCTGGCAGTGATACTATGTTGTGCTACAGTAGCTCTCCGATCTTGTTCAAATTCACCTGCACCATTGGATTGATTCCATGGGATCTTGCATTCATTTCTGCATTTCGACATTCGACAATTCGACATTCGTGTGACCATGTGTCTCAACATCCCCAGTCGGGATCCCCGAAAACGAGCTCGGTTTCTCTATCTCTTTCCTCCATCTCTCACTGATGTGACCAAGGGCTGTGACCACAGCCTTATGCATAAGGCGCTTTCGCGATTTCACATTTCGTGAGTCTGGAGATGAGGCATCTCGACTCTTTAAGTCGCGATCCCCGATACCCCGAAATGGTGTGGGATCAACGGTCCCGATCAACACTTGATCTGATGGTTCAGATCATTTTGCGATTTCACATATCATGATTTCGACATTCCTCTCGTGAATGTTCTTGTCACTTCCAAATCCCGATCCACGAAACTCCATAAAGCAGTCGTATCAATGGTCCAGATCACATCTTGATCTGACGGTTGCAATTACGTCGTGATTTCGCATATCGCGATATCGGGTAATATTCTTTGACATCTTCAACACTCAATCCGCGAAACTCCGAAATGGACTGAGATCAACGGTCCAGATCAGACCTTGATTCAATGGCTGTGATTAAATCGCGATTTCGCAATTCTTGTTGCATTGTTTCTTTTTCCTCTCCATGTCACGATTCGCGAAACTCCGATATGGAGTTGGATCAATGGTCCAGATTTGATCTTGATTCAACGGCTGCGATTAAGTCACGATTTTGCATATAGCGAAATCGGGATTTCTGTGGATGATATTACTTGATATCTCCAACTCTCGATCCCCGAAACTCTGACATGGACTGGAATCAACAGTCCAGATTCAACCTTAATCTGATGGCTGAGATTAAATCACGATTTCAGATATCGTGATTTCGAGAGGTTAGGGAACATCGTTCCTTTGACTCTCTAGTCAGCAAACTGACGATCTATCCCCACGTGTCCTGCCTGAAGATGAACGGTCCTCCTTCTTTTGGGATTTTGTGAGCCCTCTACTCCTTGCACTTTAAAGAACGTGTAGGTTCTCCTCGATCCAATGGTGGTCGGACCCTGCGCTCGGATCTAACGCCCGAGATCCATCCTCCATATCTGAGCGCTCCTCTTGCCTACATTGAGATCTGACGGTCATCGGGAATTCGGGATGGGATCCAACGATCACAGAAGCTTCTCCTCCAAGCTTTACACATCCTTCTTACTTGGAAGAATTTCTAAGTGTCAAAGGCCTCGACCTTTGATCCGCTTGTGATCCTAACTACGCTATCTCCCTTGAGCTTTAGCCATGAGTTAACCTCATCCCTGGTGCACACCTACGCACTGCATTCGACTCTGCGCTAATTCCTCCTGAGCTTACGTTGTTCCTATTTTTCCATTGATGCACACTCTGATCCTGCCATCAATGACAAGCGCATACTGCCTATAAAGCATGCCAACCATCCTCTGCAGCGTCTTCCCAAACTGCTTCTGATGCCTGTCTATTACATTCTTCCTATACTCATGACATCTTCACTGTTGTACTTTCCATCAATGACAAGCATACGCTACCTGTTAAACATTTGCCAACAATCTCCCCCTTTGGCATTGATGGCAACTAAGGCACCCGAATTATTTTCTCCCCCTTTGACATCAATGTCAAAGAAGAGACATGCTCCCCCTGAGATGTGGCAATATTTTTAGTAGGTATCAGATATTAAGACCAACACAAACTCCCCCTAACAGGAAGGACTCTCTTAAATGAGGCTTGTAGATGTTTGTATCCAAACCAGAGTCTTCTTTTTATGATTCTTGGACCTGTTCATCTTCAGCTTCCGCTGTATCCTCTGTAGAATACTCAAAATTGCTCACCTCTCTTACTCGGACTCGTTTATCAACCTTTTCTTCTCATGAGTGGATGACTCCCCCTGTCACTGTTATCTCTCTACTTCTGACTATTTCCCCCTTTTGTTCCTAAAAGGTTAACATTCCTTGACAAGGTCTTTCCTCTTGTTATCTCTATAGGATATCATGTATATCATTTTGTACATC
Source organism: Picea mariana (assembly GCA_032191745.1). NCBI lineage: Eukaryota > Viridiplantae > Streptophyta > Pinopsida > Pinales > Pinaceae > Picea > Picea mariana. The sequence goes on along the minus strand of JASDQU010305831.1, from coordinate 30,478 downwards.
AGAATGTTGTTGTCCTACTTGAACACTGTGCAATTGTAGCTTGTACTTTTTAAATAGCCCTTGGATCTCCCTATTGAATCTCATTGATCTCTATTACTACAATTTTCATTTTTCTTCCATGATGCATTCAATCCAGGGCTTTTATGTCCATATTCAATCACAAGAAAAAACTGCTACACCCACTCTCATGCCTGCTTTTCTTTCTCAAAAATGAAGAACCTATATCAGGTTTCTTAGGAGCACTGATTTCTACCTTGTTGAGTCCAATACCGGACTTGTCATTTGGTGATCTCTGGCTATCCAAGACCTTGTCCAGGGTCATGGAACTTCTCAAGAACTTGATTTGGGTATTTGACTTCTCAACCTTCAAAACTTTTGCTTCCAGTTTATGACTTGATTCTTCTCCTACTTCTTCCGTGGGATAAATGCTAACGAAGCATTCTTTTCTTGTATCTGAATATTCTTCTTTACTTGCAGGGGAGGATTCAACATCAACATTATTGTTTTTCCTTATACTTTTATTCACCATTTGTCCTGAGTTTACATTTACCTTACACTCTTTGGATGTGAGCACCTCTTCACTGCCTCTGTCACACTTTTGACTTGAACTGAGCGAATTATGTTTCAGACCATCCACAAGAAGAACGTACTGGGCATCTCCTTTGTCATTACTCAAACTCACCATCCCTCTATCCTTGATTTTACCTAGTTCATCATTTTCAAGGATCACATTTTCTGTTTTTCTTTTACTTATGCACAGAAGCTTATCCATGTCTCCAGTCATGTGCTTGCAACATCCACTTTCTATATTCCCGGAGGCCTTTTGTTTTTGAATTGAAAGTGCTAGATCACATTTTTCACTATCTTTCCTTTTCCATGTGCTGGCCTTTCTATCTAAGAACTTTATCCTTGGGTCTGCTTTGTAATTCTTCAGATGGCAGTTTGCCACTTTGTGGCCAAAGTTGTGACAGTTATAGCATTCAATCTCATTGTTCAATAGGTCAAAGTTGTTTTTGCAGGGTTGTCTACTCATTGATTGTTTATTAATCCTTGACCTCCTCAGTTGCATGTCTCTAGACTTAATTTGGAAATTTGCAATATGTGATGGTTTGTTACTTTGCTGTATCATTCTTTGTTGTGGCAGAAATTTATTCCTTGGAAATCTTAATTGCTCATGTCTAATTCTTAAGGAACAATTTACAGCTTTGTGACCAAAGTTAGAACAGTAGAAACAATATCCATAGAAAAATTCTTTGTACCTGGAAAATGATTGTCTTCTTTGAGCAAATCGATTTCTTCCATGCTGATGATGTCCTTGAGTAGGGAGTACATTATTTCTCTGTTCTACAGATTCAGTCCTGGCACCTCTTTCTTTACTCGTCCTGGGCGGCTGATTGTCTTCCTTTGTTTATGAAGGTTTGTGGTTGTCATTGGTTGTAGATTTAACAAACTTGATGGGTTCTTTGTTCCTTGGCTGACCACTACTTGATCCCTCTTCAAACCCCAAACTAGTTTTTAGCTTTGGATTTCTTTGGTGATTCAGAATGGTGGTTAATCCTTCTGAGGCTTTGATACTAGACAGATTTTGATGATACAAGGTTTGAAACTTCTCCATCTCTTTCCTAGTTTTCACTACTTCTTCTTCCAGGGCTTCAGATCTTGCCCTCTTTTCTGATAGCTGATGTTTCAGAATATCCTCGATTTTCCTTGCCTCTTCTAATTCCACTTTCAGCAGGGCAAAGTCTTCATCAGGTTGTTTACTGTCTTTCTCAAACTGTATCATCAATTAATTTTTCTTTCTGTTCTTGATTCTTAGTCTGTCAATCTCTTCCAGTGCACTGATCATTTCTTCTTCCATATAAACTACAACTTCTTCATCATTTTCTTCACTGCCTATTATTTCATTATCATAATCCTCTTTGGCCATAAGCATGAAGTCATTTACTTTATCTTCACATGAAGAATCACTATCGGTGTCTTCTGAGGAGTCATCATTGTTTACACATAAATTCTTCTTCTTATCAAATCTTCTTGATTTGTGCTTCTCTTCATCTTCAGAGTTTTGATCATGTTTCTTGTGTGGAAATTTATTTGCAAAATGACCTATCTTACCACAGTTGAAACATTTGAAGGGCATCTTACCTTGGTACTTGCCTGATCCTTTCTTTAATCTTCTCACAAATTTTGCTTCAATTTCATCAGGCTCACAATCCTCATTCTTATCTGCTTTAAATGATGCTTCTCTAGAGGTGGTTTTATCTGTAACTATCCTCATTTCATATGCAGTCAACGTTCCTAGAAGTTGATCAAAAGACAAAGTATTTATATCATTAAGTTCTTCTATAGCTAAGACCTTTGGGTTGAACCTATCTGGCAGAGATCTCAAAATTTTTTGAACTAAAGAGGGTTCCTCAATTTTTTCACCAAGTGATTTCATTGCATTTACTAGTTATTAAACTCTCAGAAAATACTTCCCAATGGTTTCATCTTCTTTCATCTGTAGCTTTTCAAACTGTACTCTGTAGGTTTGAAGCTTGGCATCTTTCACCTTCTCATTACCTTCATAACTGTTAATGAGTTTGTCCCACATTTCTTTAGCAGTTTGAAAATGCATCACCTTCACAAACTCGGCTTCTGCAAGTCCATTCAAGATAGCATTCATTCCCTTATCATTAAAGCTAAATTCTAACTTATCATCCTTGGAAGCTAGCACAACAGGATTTATGTATCCAGTCTCTACTACATCCCAGACATCATCTCCTAAGGCCATTAGGTATGTTCTCATTCTAACCTTCCAGAAGGAAAAATTTGTTCCATCAAATAGAGGAGGCCTAGTGACTGAAGTCCCTTCATGGCTTGTCATGTTTAAGCTCTAGGATCTACCCTTAGATAAAAAGGGGGTCGGCTCTGATACCAATTGTTGGACAACTGAGAGGGGGGGGGGTGAATCAGTTGTTACCGTGCTTAAACAATTATTCTTCTTTTAAACTCTTTGCAGAAACACTGAATGATGATCAAAATAATGCAGGGAAATAAACAATGACACTTTCAGCATCATTCACATATATGAGAAACACAGAGACAGATATTTCCCGAGGAAACCCATACAGGGTAAAAACCTCTTTTTCTTTATATGATAAGTAATAGTTACATTCTTTACATTATCATACATATGAGAACCAACTCATAATGAGGCTACAAACTCTGTTTTTGCAAGCTGCAACTTGCTGAGAGCACCGACTCTCTGTTTTCTCTAGCACCCACTAGAAGGAAGCACCAACCCCCTAGTTTCTCTAGCACCAACTAGAAGGAAGCACCGACTCCCTGGTTTCTCTAGCACCAACTAGAAGGAAGCACCAACTCCCTGGTTTCTCTAGCACCAACTAGAAGGAAGCACCAGCTCCTTGTGTTCAAGCACCCACTTGAACCTTTGAGGACACCAGTCCTCCCTAGCACCTCCCAACCACCCTGAATAATAAATATTTGCTACTGAAACTTATTACAGTGATATAATGTTCAACAATGGCTTACCAGACTCATCACTGTTCTGCTGCATTTCGTTGCTCTGTCTACCTCACTGCCTTCCTGCACACATGACTTGCGCTGTCTGTTCTTCTGCTTTTTATGCTCTGTGCGCCATGTCCATTCACTGCACAGTTCCTCTTCTGTTAAATTCAGTTGCTGCACTCTCCTCCTTCTGCACACATGAATCACCTTCAACAACAACAACCACATTAACTCCAATAGCAACAACAATCCCATCTCTTCTCTGTACCGTGTACTTATAGCTTCTGTGCACCTTGTGCATGAAATGTGTGCAATACCTCTGCATACTCACACCGCGCCGATATACTCCACCTCTCGAGTGCTCTGCCTGATCATCATGGTAACTCTTCAGCTTCTCTGGCAGTTTTCCCACTCATTCAGCATCACTAGATGTTATGCTGAGATTCCTCAGCCTCTCTGGCAGTTGAGACTCTTCGTCTTCTCTGTGATAGTCGAGCTCACCTTCTCTGTTTTAGTTACATGCCTCAATTCCCATCCAGCTGTCAATCGCCTTCACGAACATCTTCATCCCTCTTGAATATTCCCAGAGGCTCTTCACCTTCTCTGTCAATCATCCCCAAGTGTCTTCGAGTCCTCTGGCTAAAACCATCAGTGGTTTCTGGCAGTTATACTATGTCGTGCTACAGTAGCCCTCCGATCTTGTTCAAATTCACCTGCACCGTTGGATTAATTCCATGGGATCTTGCATTCATTTCGGCATTTTGACATTCGACAATTTGGCATTCATGTGACCATGTGTCTCAGCATCCCTAGTCGCGATCCCTGAAAACGAGCTCGGTTGCTCTAGCTCTTTCCTCCATCTCTCACTGATGTGACCAAGGGCTGTGACCACAACCTTCTGCATAAGGCGCTTTCGTGATTTAGCATTTCGTGAGTCTGGAGATGAGGCATCTCGACTCTCCAAGTCCTGATCCCCGATACCTCGAAATGGTGTGGGATCAACGGTCCCGATCAACACTTGATCTGACGGTTTAGATCATTTTGCGATTTCGCATATCACGATTTCGACATTCCTCTGGTGAATGTTCTTGTCACTTCCAAATCCCGATCTACGAAACTCCGTAAAGAAGTCATATCAACGGTCCAGATCACATCTTTATCTGACGATTGCAATTACGTTGCGATTTCGCATATCATGATATCGGGTAATATTCTTTGACATCTTCAACACTCGATCTGCGAAACTCCGAAATGGACTGAGATCAATGGTCCAGATTAGACCTTGATTCAATGGCTGCGATTAAATCACGATTTCGCAATTCTTGTTGCATTGTTTCTTTTCCCTCTCCATGTCGCAATTTGTGAAACTTTGATATGGAGTTGGATCAACGATCCAGATCTGATCTTGATTCAACGACTGCGATTAAGTCGCGATTTTGCATATCGCGAAATCAAGATTTCTGTGGATGATATTACTTGATATCTCCAACTCTCGATCCCCGAAACTCCGACATGGACTGGAATCAACAGTCCAGATTCAACCTTAATCTGACGACTAAGATTAAATCGCGATTTTAGATATCGCGATTTTGAGAGGTTAGGGAACATCGTTCCTTTGACTCTTTAGTCAGGGAACTGACAATTTATCCTCACGTGTCCTGCCTGAAGATGGACGATCCTCCTTCTTTCGGGATTTTGTGAGCCCTCTACTCCTTGCACTTTAAAGAACGTGCAGGTTCTCCTCGATCCAATGGTGGTCGGACCCTGCGCTTGGATCTAACGCCCAAGATCTATCCTCCATATCTGCGCGCTCCTCTAGTCTACATTGAGATCTGACGGTCATCGGGAATTCAGGATGGGATCCAATGATCACCGACGCTTCTCCTCCAAGATTTACACATCCTTCTTACTTGGAAGAATTTCTAAGTGTCAAAGGCCTCGACCTTTGATCCGCCTATGATCCTAAGTACGCTATCTCCCTTGAGATTTAGCCATGAGTTAACCTCATCCCTGGTGCGCACCTACGCACTGCATTCGACTCTGCGCTAATTCCTCCTGAGCTTACGTTGTTCCTGTTTTTCCATCGATGCACACTCTGATCCTGCCATCAATGACAAGCGCATACTGCCTATAAATCATGCCAACCATCCTCTGCAGCATCTTCCCAAACTGCTTCTGATGCCTGTCTGTTACATTCTTCCTATACTCATGCCATCTTCACTTTTGTACTTGCCATCAATGACAAGCATACGCTACCTGTTAAACATTTGCCAACACCCTGGTCATATTCACTGAGCAAATGCAGCCTCCTCGGGCCTAGGCTTCGTAGAATGAGATGTTACAGAGGCTATGTTCAGGGAAAGAATAGGGGAAAGTGATCGAGCTTGGAGAAAATATCAATGTACTGCTGAACCGACTGCCCAGGAAGAATTTACATGTACTTCCCATGCAACCGTCGAATGGATGATGCTGGACCGACAATGTTTTTGAGCCCCTCCTGACCATTTACACGTATTCTCCATGCAAATGCCAAATAGAAGGTGCTAAAGGACAGAATAATGGGCACATTTTTCATTACATTGCATATACTTGGAATTGTTGTAAAATTAAGATGAGTAGGTGTGTCTATTGTAAAGAGTTCCTTGACAAGTTTCAAATTGCAGCTAGTGCAGTGAACAAGTGTCAATAAGTTTAAAGTGAGCATAGTTGGGAGCTTGAAAGGTGTTGTATGACTACCTATGGGTTGCTATATATTCCCGTTGATAGTTTTTTAGTTTTTTTGGAGTAGATTGACCTAGAAATAAATCCAACCGAGCCACCAATTTGTCACTTGTTCCTTATATGCACACGTTGAAGTTATAAATATACCTACACACTCCTAGAAAATTGTTCTAACCTAACTTTCATTTTTTGAGTGATTTTTATAATTTAGCTATTGTGTTAGAATAATACTGTATAAATTAGGTTAGAACAATGCCCTTTTAAGTTAGGTTTTGACGTGCGTAGATCCAAACCGATACCCTATAAATAGTCATAGATATGATGTTGCTGCTACACCCATTTGTTGCATGCGGACCCTATTTGAAGAAGATCAGGTAGGGAGAAACCTATCGCCTCACTGCAACAAATGGGGTTTATGCCATCGAGTAATTTAGATTATGGCTTGTCATTCTTAGACTATCGACAGAGGAATCAAACACTCCCTTCCCTAACAATACGATCTATACTCACAGAGTCCTTACCTCATGAAAAATATCACACCGCCTCATGAGCTCACAATTAAGGCTTCATATCAGTACAAAAATTGGACTGGACCACACCAACTAGGAGAGGTAGAAGGACATTTAGCACAAGCATACAAATTTTTCCTTTCCCCACTGCTGGTCGGCTTATGATTGGCTCTGTCTCTAAGGAAAGAGATTCCTATAAATGCAACTAGGTATGGAATTACTACTGGGTCTATATGATCTATTGTTGTTTTGACTCGGTCAACTGCTTCATATACTGTCTTTTTTTATCTGAAATTCTGGTATAAAATTAAGAATAAACTGGCCCCTTTTTTCTTTTCCCTCAAATCCGGCTTGTAGGTAGGTTAGAGGGATTGTATCTCTAATGGTTGGATGGCTGCTCTTTTGGGGCTTACTAGCTGGGGACTTAATGGTAGGTTGGTCCATCGAAAACCATTTCATTGTAGACAAAGAGAGATGCCAAATATCCTTCTGTGGTATGTAGGCACTTCTACAATCCTCTTTCCTTCATTGTTTTTAACACTATTTCGGTGGGTACTCGCTACTACTTAGTAGCCTTTTAAAATTTAAAATAACATTAAAACCCACTTGAAAACCCAAGCGGATACTATGTTAGCCTGTGCTTTACCTTAGGATAATAGGGTAGAGTGTTTCCCTTATGACGCAACAGAGTTACAGTTTATTATAGAAATTTATTTCTGTGTTGAGAGATATTTTTTAGTAGTCACTTCTTAACTTTGGGCTCCCTTATTCTTATCAAAACTGCCCTCCCAATGGAAGTCAACCTATGTCTATATAAATTTTCTTACTGTTTCATTAGTCTTAAGCTTCCATCGAAATTACACACTATACAATAATAAGAAGGGAAAAGTTTTCCTAGAGTTGTTGCAGGAAGGAAGTAGGGCGCTTGTTAACGTCTCGAAAAATAGGTCAAATACTATTTCCTCTAGTCCATAAGTGGGATGAATATGAATATGCATAACAATAAAATGAGGACAATTGGAATTAAAATAATCTTGGAAAAAAATGGTGGAATTAAAAAACGCCTTCTTGTTAGATCAAGAAATTACTATCACCCCACTACACACCTTTGCTTGAAAATGGTGAAACTGATGAAAATGGATCGTATCATCTTTATTTTAATAATCATGGATTCGTTCGCACGCTGTCTTGATGCATGTGGCTATAGTTGGCTCAGTTATTTTAGTTTGAGTGGTATATCTCATTAAATATTACATCCATTCCATCCCAATCGTAGATCCGTGTTGTTCTTTTCACAGGTTCTTATTAATGACATGCGTTGTTAATGTTAATGTTATAAACATCGTAATATACAAAGATCACCTAGAGAATCATTGTTAGTTTTACCCTCTTGATCCAAATCAAACTGCAAAACAATTCTCCATCCAACTCAAACTGTAACTGTAAAAAACTTATCAGGAGGGACATCACCACTGTTGTAGTGGAACTTGTTGTTGATGGCATTAGAGTTAATTGGTTTATATTGTACTAATGCATTTTCAAGTCTATGTTGTTTAGGTAGGCATTATCTATTGGAAGTGCCTTCGAAAAATACTATTGGCTATTCTTTAACTTCTTCTTGGGTTGAACTAGGTTCAGATCTCAATAGGTTTGCAACAAAACCCTAAAAACTATCGACCCTCCTGGTAAACCAGAAGGAAACGGTGCGCAAAGGGTGCACAACGCAGTCTCACCTGAGATAGCTTTTATGGGTGACTACAATACTCAGGTGTTTGCAGTCTAGGAATGAGTGGAGATATGTGGTTGGGTTCTTTCTTCCTTTTGCATTATCCTTGTTAATTATTCAAGTACTTCTATGATTTATTCATCTTTAAACCTATGCATGCATGCTGATATACCTAGTTTAACCATTCATTCATAGCTAATGATCAACATAAATTAAAAATTCATTAAAAATCACACAGAACACAAGGTTTATCGTGGTTCACCCCCTCCTAGGGCTACACCCACAAAGATCTGGATTCTCTGCTCTTTTATTTATTCTGCTGCAAAATCTTGCGCTGCGTGCATTACATTTTTAGTAATATGATCATGATGAGAGTAAGAACCCTCTGTGAGGTGGACTAGATCACACCAGAATCCTCAACCTGTGACCTAACCCTTAAAAAACTATCTTATTTGACTCTTCTACAATATTATTATTATCAAGCACCCACAAAATAATACTAATCAACTCCCTCTATTATGATATGATGTCTCCCTATATTTCACACTCTCTCTTTACCTAGACCTCATAGGTCCTTATTTATACTATTTTATAGGCTTATAGATGTTACAATTCTTATCAAAAACCCTAACCCTATCACGGTTAGGTTGGTCTTCTTGTGTGCCACATTGATTTTCCTCTTGCATGTTGCTTTTCCTTTTTTTTTTCCTGTTGCTTTCTTTCCACCCATTGCTTGCACTCCAAAATTAGGTCTTTCTCAAAACACATCTTTCTCCAAAAATAGGTCTGCGCCCATAATAGACATCCTTCTCAAAATAGGCATGCACCCAATAGGCCCACAACACTGACATGTGGCTCGTCCTGAGCCACTCAGGTGGTGCATGCTCCCTTCACATCCTTTGCCAAGCTATGAAACTTTCCTTTTAATTATTCCCATTTGGATCTCGCTTGCACAACTTTCTCTGTGAGATCCTCTACCCTCTGCGTTGTGATGTGTTATTTCAGAGAATTTTCACTCTTGGCATGATCCTAAGCCATACTTGTCTTCTCCTCCTCCAGCTCAACAATTATTTGTGCTACTTGCTCCTAGAGGGGTTCTAACTGGGCTTGCCTTGCCTGCTTGTTATTCTGCGCAGTCTTCAATTCTGTCTACAGGGTCTTCATCTCCTGCGTGCCTTTCAATCGTTCTGTAATGCTCATGGCCTTTTTCGCTTCTTCAGATCCTACATTGCAGTGCTGATTTTCTCCTCTTGCTGGTCTAGTTGTTGGACCTTGTCATCTTCCTCCTACGTCGTCCATAGTTGCGCGGTCCTCTCAAAAAGTTCTGTGACCTTTTTGGCTTCTCTTTCCATCATTTCTATTTGTAGGGTTTCCTGTTTTTCCCTTTCAGCTGTAACTTTGAGAGGAGTGGTTGGTGTTAATTTTTCATTTAGTTCCTTGATCTCCTTCTTATAATATTTGAGCATCTGCATGATGATTTGAATTTGTTCTTCAACACTACTCATAGATTCTTGTGCGTTGTCTGGAATTTTTGTGAAGACTTCCTTCATCTTCTGATCCAATTTATCTATACGCTGCTTCTTCTCCTGTGTCTCCAGATGGACCTACTCTACCACAATTTCTAGTGCATCCTTTCCATCCTCTAGTGAATTGCAATTATGTCATATCTGCTCTGGCTCATGATTTCACTTCCTGTGTGACACTGATTTGTAGCTTGTACGGTGCCTTTGTTGGCATTTTAGACAATACCAACTATACATGCACCAGGTCTTTAAGTGGCGTCTGTGCTATGGACTCCTCGAACTGCAAAATATTTGTTGTTATCTGGAAGCTAGGACTTGCTTGTGCTACAAGTTGGATTGTGTCTTCCTCATTCTGCATGGTTCCGTCCCCTACTTCTGTCACTCGGGGGATCGGTTATGCTCCCCTCTCTTGTAGTTGGGCTACTTGTATCCCTTCCAGGAACTACTTAATGTCGACCAACTCATTCCTTATCCTTCCTCTTTGGTTTTCAGCCTCCTCATACTCTTTCGTCGCGTGATATTGCACCCTCTTTGTGACTAGATCAACATCATCCTCGGTGATTGTGTATTCCAGGATTTGTTTGTGGGCCTTGTCCTTCTTGCACGACCCACCTGCATGTATGATCGACCATTTGGGTGGCCCTGTCTCTTGCAAGGTAGTTGTCGACAAGGTTCCCTATGTCGTTGTGTCTGCCTTCCTTGTTCCTCCTGTGTGAGAACATTGTCCTTCTTTCCTATATGCTCATCCTTCTTTGGAGAGCTACCCTTCTTCTGTTGCATTGTGTTTAGACCAGGATTCGTCTGTTGTGTTGGTTTTCTAGTCACGACGCTTCCCCCTGCAGATGTCTTGGATGGCCCTGCTTCCACTTCTTTCCCTTTGGGCATGTCCTTGGTGATGACTGGGATATTCCAGTCATCCTTCCAGTCTTTTATTGCCCATTAAACTTCCTCCGCATTGATGCTAAATCGAAGTTGTAGTCATTATTTTTCTAGATCCCTGCATGCCTGGATCCATATATTGTGTCGCATAGCCTTAAAGTTGGCTATCCCTTGGTATTGCGCGACCACCTTGGGAGCCATTCTCCAGGTATTGGCTATATTCTCTTGCATGTCACTGAGATACCAAGCAAAAGTGTTGGCATTACCACTTCTCCACTTGGAATCAGAAGTGCTTCCCAATGATGTGTACCATGCTGCACGACATCATTCTAATCTGTCACAAAAACATGAGTAGGTAGGCTCTTTCCATCTAATTAGAACTATCAATATAATGACCTAAGAGTAGTGGAACTCAGTTCCCAAGTCCTGCGCATCCTTACAGTCGTCTAGAAAAATATTCAATAAGTATGGGGACCACCTGAGCATGGTGTCGTTTGTGCATTGTGTTTCTGCTGTGACAACTCCTGCAGGGACCTCCTCCGTGTGACATTTTCGAAGGAGTTTGCATGCCATCAATTTTGTTTCCATTTGGGTGGCTGCGTCACTGATCCATTTTATAATAATTTAGTGTGATCCCCTTTTTGTCCCATAGATTTTTTTTATTTCTTCTGCGAGTTCCTTTTCCTTGGTTTTATCATCCATGTACTACATGGGCTTCTCTCCATTTGATGGCAACCCTGTGATGAATGAAATTAATTTGAGATCGATGGAGACTAGTTTGTCCAGCCAAAAAAATCCTCCATGGAGGACCACCAGTAACTGCTTGACGCAATTGTTCACATATTTCCGCCTTCCGAAGTGAGGAATCTCCAAAAAATTAAGGATATCTGTATTTACCAAGCCTTCTACCCACTACTTTTGTTGCAGCACTAGATCTCCTAACGACCCTGTGCCCAGGCTCTCCATATACACTTGTTGTGAAAATTATGGGAGTTTGATGGTGTCAGACACATCCTTGTATGCGTACAATAACATTTCGACACAACCTAGTAAACTTGGAGTGCCCTGCACCCCATCTGGAATGCGCGAAAAAATGATCGAGGCATCAGGCTTCTTGGCTACTTGCACGGGGACCACACAGTGGGATTCTTCCCCTTCCTTTGTGTTGGCACGCCAGATGTCCCAACCTATGGTTCTCTTTTTTCCTAGCCCAAATCTGGTTTCCCCGCGATATCTTCGAGTTGCACTTCCTCCTAATGCGTGGACCCCACCATAGGTTGTGACCTTGGCTTGTCAGATTCTGTCCTTTCACTGTCGAAGCCATTTGTTTTGTGGGCTGCTTCGGCCCTGGATGATTGTTGTGGGTTTCCTATTGCTAATGGGTCATGGCCCCGCACATTGTTGTGTGAGTCGATGTCCATCTCGACCATTTTTGGGGCCTACCCCTCTTCCTCTACTAGTGTGGCGCTCACTGGTTCGGTATGTGGAGAAGGAATTGCATCGACATCGACGATTCCCTCTGTCTCTGTAAATGCCTGTTCTGCCTCTCTGATTTCCTGCGGTGACCTGTGGCTACTGCATGTTTTTCGTGTTGTTTGGCCAGGTGTGTCAACCTTTGGAGGTGCCATCGTGGGTAATTCTTCCTTCTCCGGTTGAAATTCATCTGCTACGATCTCTGAACTCACCTATTCACCACCTGTCTTTGTGATCCTTAGCTTCGCGGGTATGTAAATTCACAATACGTATCATTTAGCCCACATTTTAGTTATATACAGGGTGTCATAAATGCCCTGAATTTTCTCGGAGACGCTTCTTTGATGGTCATAAGTGCATTAAAGCTTGTCGATCATCCTTCATTTAGTTTCATAAATGCTCAATTCATGCCTTTTTACCCCGACGACCAGTTTTTTATTTTTCGACTGTTGGCCTGTTTTCCGGTGCGTTGTAACTTTTCAGTGCGCCGTATGTTTCTTCTATGATTTTTTTCCTGGTGTGTTGTGTTTGCTTCCTGCCAGCCATATTCTTCACATGGTCACTTTTTCTTTTTGTCGCACTGATTCTACTGTCTGCTACACACGATATTTCCCAATATTTTTTATTTTCCTTCTTTTTCTACTTTTGTCTTTGTTTTTATTCTTTTTATTCTTTTTCTTCTTTTATCTTCCTTTTTATTTTTTTTATTTCCTAATATCTAATATAGTACACTATACACATGACTTTCTTACTGCGCTGTAATTTTAGGAGTTAGTAGGTCGACTATTCCTGTACAGTTTTAGTAGAATATCGTCGATCGTGGCTTTCATTTCTATTCCTCCCAAGTCCTTTAACTACACAGATCCCCCATATGTGACAATATTTACTTCATATGGCCCTATCCAATTCATTCTAAACTTACCAAGGCGTTGCAAAAATTTGTTGTCATAGAGAAGAACTAGATCTCCTTCCTTAAATATTTTCTTTTTAATATATTTGTCATGCCAAGATTTGTCTCTTGTTTTCTATACTTCCTGGTGAAATCTTGTTAGGATCCTATCCTCTTTCATTTCCATTAGTTTACTTATCCTCTCCTGTACTGTGCCTCTTTCTATAATGTTGGTAATTGCTGCTATGCGCAGACTGGGTAGCAAAAATTCTAATGGCACCACTGCTTCATATCCATACACCAGTCTGAATGGTGTTTGTCCTATAAACTTCTTACATGTGGTCCTGTATGCCCACAACACTACTGGTATTTTTAAGTCCCAATCATCCCTGTTCACATTGTAGATCTTTATCAATGCATTTTCCAAAATATTATTAAAATCTTCTATTGTTCCATTTGCTTGAGGATGATATGGTGTACTCTTCTATTGGTAGACTTCAAACTCCTTAGTCATAGCATTGATGGTATTATTAATAAAATGAGTGCCTTAGTCACTCATCAGAGTCCTGGGACATCCACATCTGGTGATCACTTGCCCAAATAAGAAGTGTGTTGTTGTCTGATCCAAAATTGGATCCAGGAGGCTTCCCAGGTCCATAAAAGGCTAAAAAATGAAAGTTATCGGAATCTAATCAAACCAATTCCATTGTGACCAACTCATCGCATGAAGAGTTTGAGCATAAGAATATTAAGACAAGAAGATTGGCGAAAAAGACCTCAAGCCATAATTCTCAACATTATATTCATCTTAATGATACAAATATATAATACAATAATGAAACCACCTCAATTGTTCTCACATCGACACCTCATCAGGGGATAAAGTAGGAGGAGGCAATATAGGAATCTAGAAACACACTTAGGATAACAACTATATCCTTGTATGTAAAATATACAAAGATGGTATATTAAGACTTAATGATTGTATATGAGAAAGAATCTAACATTCCCCCCCCCGCCCCCCCTCAATCATAAGTCCAAACAACAATACCAACAAATTAGGTTCATAAGTTGGTATATCTCCATGTCTTCATGCCGAAACTCCTAAGCTGAGCCGCAATGAAGAACTGCCTGAAAAATCGCCAATCTGGATGTTGAATGGTTCATCTGGAATAAACTGGAAGAGAGTTGAGATATGGAAGTGAATAACTGCAATATCTGAACATTTCCTGATTGCTTGACAATTCGATCATTTTTCCAAGTGATAGAAGAATTTGATGTCTTCTGCTAATTGGTGAACATGTAGTATCACCACACTACTATCAGTGTATCACTGAAGTGCTCTCTGAATCTGTGGTTTGGGATGACCACTAACCAATTGATACCATGTATCTGATGGCTTTTGGATGACCACTAACCAATATTGACACTTTTAGGTGTCCAAAAACATCTCAATGTATAATGTGTATGATTCAATTGCAATTCATTTGAATCATAATCCTTCCAAATTCTGTCATCTACATACCACAGTTGCCCATTTGGCAAATTTCATGCCCGTCTGGAATACTTGATGTTTGTTGTTTTTGAAACTTTCTGTCTGACAACCATATTCAATTCCATCATCAATTCCCCCCTTTGTCAGCTGAAATGAGAGACCATAAGTGGTTTCATGAACCATCATCATTGGAATTTTGAATTCCCCCCCCCTTAATGTGCATGAGGGTTTCACTGTTATTCCATTTGTGTACAACTCAAAGTGGGCATGTGAAAAAAACCACATGTTATCTCATCCCGTGAGGGCCATGCTCGAAAGCTACACCATAAGGGGACCACTTATGTGAGGTACAAAAATATTATGTGATACAAGATTGGTCTTTACTCAAGATTCAATTCTATGATAAGACTTATATAATCTCTTTGTTGTTGATGACTATTTCCAAGGATCAATCCACTCATAGTGAATATTGAATCTTGCAGGTTTCTTCAGTGTTGAACATCTGTCTGAAGAATGGTTATGATTGACACAATGCTGGCAAGGATGGAGATCAAAACACTGATTCTCCTTGTGACCAACTCAATTGCAATGTTGACACTTAACATTCTGATTTTTGACATTTGAAGTTGATTTTTCTTGAAGAAATCCAGCACTCACAAACAAAATTGGTTTGGAGTAATTTGGAATATGAAAACTGTTTTGATTTTCATATCCCAAGACATGTCTATTCCTATTGAAGTTTATTTATTCCCAAGGTCTAATGATGGGCTTAGAAAGATCATGTTGTACTTGATGACGTGCTTCACATTTACTTTCACTTATACTTGTTATACCACTTTGTGCTTTGGCATCTTCTTCTTGCAATTCATCTTCATTGGAAGTTACTTATGAAGTTGGCTTGCTGATGTTCTCCTTCACTGACTGTTGATCATCATTATCATCATCATTATTATCATTATCATTATCATCATAGAGAGGATTGTTCTGAACAAAAACTAGTTCAGAAAACTTCCTTTTAAATCAAATCAACAAAATCCTTTTTTATGTAAATTGGCGGAAACTGAAACTGTGATGATAATGGCGGAAACTGAAATTGTGATGATAATGAATGAAGCTTGCAATTCCTTTGGCGAATCTAAATGTTGTGAATCCATCTACGAACAAAGATAATCCCGCGGAAAAGTATATTCAGATCGTGACAGTGGATGGCCACGAATTCTAGATGATGGGATTCATTAACTATGAGAATGGCATGAGCAATCTATAGGAATCCACCTTGAATTCAACCCGCTCAGGTTCCACCTTGTGAGCATCAACCATAATATTCAACCCTCGACCCCACAGCTGCCCACGTGGCCTGGACTGTTCTGCTAGTATGTAAGAATCTTCAACCATCGACCCCACATCTGCCTACGTGGCCTGGGCTGTTCTGCTAGTATGTAATCTTTGTGTTGTGCAGAGTTTGGCATTATGTAATCTTTGTGTTGTGCAAATTTTGGGCATTTTATACTTTATGACGATGATTTTATATTTATCGTCTTTATATATTTATTTAGTTTGCTTAATTGTAATTTTGGATATCGTAACATTTTTTAATAGCGAAATACTCTTTCCACAAAAGGATATTTTAATAACGTTTGTAAATGTATTTTTCAAAATTAACATATTATCAATTTTTTTATTTTATTAGAATTATTTAAATTTATTAATAATTATTTAAATTGATTAAGATTTAATTATTTTCAAGGCTTGAATTTAATTATCTTGAAAATCAACCATAAACTAAAATCTACATTTTGTTGATGGAGTGGGCTAACTCAGGAGTAATCTTCTCTGTCGAGTTACTTTTTCGGGAGGTCCTCCCGTGGCTTGCTTTTAAATTTCCGGCCAATCCAAAACTTTGATTGATTTTCTGAGCATCTAGGTTAATTTAAAATGGAACAAAACCCTAAAGTAAAGTTTTGAAATGCAAGAAACTTTAGACTACCCGTGAAAATCTAACCAAATTCAAGCCCATTCTTTTTTTTTTTTGGGCTGAAAAGCTGGTCTGTTTACTAGCATACTCCTTTGTTGATTATAAGTCATCATTGAAATCTTCGAAAATCACAATGGAGAGTTGCATACTCTATCTTTGTGAATTGAATAATGTAAGCCGTACTTTTACCCATTGTGGGATTGTAAGTGCTCTTTCATCTCGATAGATATATGTGTAGAGTATATGTATGTTTGAAGAATTCGTATGCTAACCAACGTGGTGTATGCTATTTTCATTCAACAAAGTTTATATATATATATATATGGGATTTTGGACATTTTAATGTAGCAATATAATACAATTTGGAAATTTAAATAATCTCATTTATATACACGGAGTTTTAGAATCTTAATATTTGAACTTTAAATATTAATAATAATTCATAAATTATAGTGTTGTATTTTTAATTGATGGGTGGAGTAATTGTCTTGGATTATGACTTAAAATTGCTTTTGTTGGGCTAAGAGCTCATCTTAAAGTGAAAGTCTTCCCCCTTGTGGACCACTAGTGAATTCAAGGTGACCTTGAATAACATTGATGAGTTATTTTGCATTAGATGGTGGAGTGGTTTTCCTTAATAATGGTGAATGATTTTCTTTGAATAACAGTGATGAGTTCCTTGAATAAGATGGTTTTCCTTAATAATGGTCAATGGTTTTCCTTGAATAATGGTGATGAGTTCCTTGAATAAGGATGGTGATGAGTTCACCCAAAAGTTATGATAGGTTTTTCCATTGTGGTAAAAAACAATTGATGCCTGAAATAATCATGAAAAGTAAATATTTATATAAACTAACATACCATAAAGCAGGGGAAAGAGAACAATGAAGAAAACACAAGGTAGATATGTTGCTAAAGAAAATGAGTTATATTTTTAGGAAAAACTCCACTTGATTCCCCTAGAAAACCCCACTCACAAGTTATGTGCAATCTCAACCACTTGAATTTGCAATTCTAATTGTTTTTCTAAATTTTTGTTTAGATTTTGGAGTTATATTTTTATAAATTATAATCTTATGGGGTAGTCTTTGACCTTTTTTTTGGACTATCATAGAATTTGGCATATTGCTCAAGAAATTGCAAAACTGGTATTTGCAATTCCAACTGTTTTTCTAAATTTTTGTCTAGATTTTGGATGAAAGTGTGAAAAATGCCCCAAAAAGGGTACAAACCTATAACCTTTAGATTACGTCTAATTTTATGGAAAAAAAGTTAAAGAAGAATACACATGCTTGAGAGAATAACCAATGAATAACAAAATTGCAACGTGGAAGAGTAGCCACAATAATGGAACATTTTTATCTGACCATCATATTTCATGAGAGAATAGCCAATGAAATAAAGATAAGGTTAAAAGTTAATTTACAGAAAATTAAAAAAAAACTTTATTGGATGTTTAGAATTGTATTTTTCCTTGTAACTAATTCACACATACACCATCCAAATATTATTATTATATCATAAAACGAATTCATAATAATAATGCACTTGGTAATACCTTGCATCTATATCTACTCAATGTAGTCACATGATAAAAATTGAATCCAAGTAACTAATTTATGTGTAGAAATCCAAACAAAATAGACAAAATAAACTTAGTCACATGCATAGAATTGAAACAACACTAAGTAACTTATGTGTACAAAAACATGAGAATTTAGTGAGAACACACCTTAACACTTCATGAATACAAAACAAGATGGTATAAACATTTGGATGTAGCTCATTGAGT
The DNA here is from genome assembly GCA_032191745.1 of Picea mariana. Lineage (NCBI taxonomy): Eukaryota > Viridiplantae > Streptophyta > Pinopsida > Pinales > Pinaceae > Picea > Picea mariana. The sequence goes on along the minus strand of JASDQU010305831.1, from coordinate 11,989 downwards.
GTCTCTAAAATTTATTGTTAAATCTCATACAACACAATTTTTTGGAAGTGGAATCAAGAGCTCGCTCACATGATTT
>JASDQU010305831.1:0-11813 GCA_032191745.1 Picea mariana | reverse complement strand
AAGTGAATAAAATATCTTTGATTTTATGTCATCAGCCTCAAATTATAGATTACAAATTTCCTTCTTTACATTTGTATATAGCCATGATTTTTTTTACAATGATCATATCCATCCTTTGATTATGATATGTTTTCGTATCTTATGAATTCTAGATATTGATTTTGGATGTTTGACATACAAAGATGCATCAAATGGAAGAAACAATATGCTCTAAACATCAGTACAAGGGTATTGTCTTGAAGCAACAAATTTAGGACCTCTTGTAGATAAAGCAAGTTGATTTTGCAAGTATCTACAAGGAAATTAAAGAAAATAGAATGAAGTTAATGTTCAATTTTCCTTCCTTTTCACAACTATTACAGTGAATAGTTTGGTTAGAATAGAAAATAGCTCCATTTATATTTTTCTTCATCTCTATAGATTTATGAGGATGATTCAATAAGTAGGAAATGAAAAATTTTGTAACTTTGGCTTCATGAAGCATGGCATATATGTGGAGCTCATTGACTTTATTCATGTTTTAGATGGTGAAATCATTAATTTTAGGATGGTTATGCTCATTAATAAATATTTACTCCCAAAAGTAGTGAACAACATATGAAGCATCTTATAAGCATTGGCCTATGTAGCATGCAAATCTGTGATGCAAACATTAGCATTCTAGTTTTCAACAAAGAATCGTCAAGTGAGGAAGCAATATACATCCAACATGGAAAGAATGAGATGGTTCTGGAGGAGTTGAAATTGTGGAGAGAGGTTGAAAATGTGTACAAGTTAACTATGCCTATGTTAGTAAAGCATGATCTTGCAAAGGAAAATGTCAATGTCACCAAAAGAATCAAGTGCATAATAGTGGAGCTGAGAGACATGGTTTATGTCCACTATATTGAAATGGTCCTCGACATATAGGTGCATTAAACAACGACAAGCATCACCCTGAATGGTGGATACATATTACCTTACTTAAATCATGGTGGATATGTTCCCTTCAGGATATAGCACAAAACAGATTGCATAGAAGTAGCAGTTATACCTCCTATGTGCACTTTTTTTAATTTTGGAATAATATTTACATCGAAAGCGTTCTTTTAAGAGGAGGTTCTTATAAAAAATGTCATTGTCTATCCACAACCTCTCAAACATTGACATATGTCCTATTACAAACTTCCACATGTGATTTTTTCTGGTCATCACCTTTCTCTATGTATCTTGTTGCCTCTTCCTATCAACCTTTTGATCCCCTCACCGACCTACTACACCAATCCTCACCAACCCACTACATTTCTTGGGAAAACTTTTCCATTAACGTGAAGGTTTATTCTAGTTGGCCAAAGCTAATTTTGGATTCCAATGGCCTTATCCATGTCATGGTGAAAGAAAAGGGAAGATGGAATCTCTGATTTCAATCCCATAGTTAATAATTCCCAACACCCCTTGTTATATTACACATTCCCTCTACTCTTATTTATCAATCATGGATTTCCTCAATTGGATTCATCCCAAGAATGTAACTACCCAAAAACACCACCGCAAGCACAACGTCCACATCACGATCCTGTTCATATGGACCCCAAAGCTCCAGGATCCATGGAGGATAATGATAGGGACAGTCCTAGAGGGGATTCCAAGATCAATAGCGATGAAGAGACCAAGAAAATCGATGGACCCCCATGTGGGTATTATGTGAGAAAGGGTGTTACATCCAACAAAATCATTTGCAAAGGCTCCAGAGTTCATTTTGAGAGGACCCTTGTCTCCCTTGAAAGCACCCACAATTCCCTCCATACTGCAACCTCAACAAAGTCAAACCATTGTTTCTCATCCCTTTCCATAGCTCATAATTCCCAAGTGCCCCCACCCATAGGCCCTCTAGTTCTATTCAGTTGGTTCTCCCATAATGCATGTTCATTTCCCTGCATCCCCTTATCAAGCGGGTCAAGCCTATTTTTCAAGAGAGATGCATTTGACTTGTTGAAATATTTATATGGATCCCTGAATTTATGTTAATTCATCTCTTTTTTGGTTTGAATATAAATGTATATATATGTTTGTAGAAGTCTGTGCATAATCTTCAAAGAGAAAATCCATTCAATTCGATATTTTAGAAGCATTCATTAATCATTACTCACCAATTCCTTTGTGGGAGGTTGGGAAGCACTTTCTTGCGAGCGTTCTAACTTTATATGTTCTACAGATAGGTCCTTTACACTTTCTCACCCGCATACCACCCCAGAAGAAATGGAAAGTTAAACTACACATGCTTTGAAAGGATTGTATGCAATGCCTTCTAAAGTAGAGGAGGAGACATCACTCAACATCTAGAGTGGGGCTACGAATCCTTGGCCTCTCCCATAGCTTACAAGGTTGGAAACCCTTATCACTTATTATCTTAGCAATGATCCTTCATAGCCTCATTAGATGGGTACTTGGCTCCATGGGGGCTCTTCTTCTTCATCATCTTCCTATTATTTATTATCTCTTGGCTTTGGAGGTGGCTTGCAAATGGCATTGATATTATTGTCAATTGGAGGGTCAGAACCTCATCCTATGTTGGCCCCTGACGAAAATGGGGTACTCCATACCACCATAGAAGAAGAAGAGGGGAAGTTGTTCGTTCTCGGTACACGACCAACACCCCTCATTATACCTTGACAACTGAGGTTTTTAAGTAGATTTTTATGGATATATGTTGATTCTAGACAATATAAATATATAGAGAGAAACGATTTTTAGTTTGATTTATATATATAAACTTACATGGTACATTGTGCATTTGAGAAAATTAACCTAATACTAGAACCAATTACAACAATCAATTTAATTATTGCAAGGCTCATAACCAATTCAACTAGCTATATATTTGCAATACCACCAAAACACTAACAATAATCATGACATATGATATGTCGATGTAGTAGGAAACTTGCATCTTTAGTAAAGAATGGAACAAGAAAGCTCCGTGCAGATTTCATGTGCTGTGAAGAATTTATAATGGTGATGATATCAAATGGAAAGATAATGGAATACATGGCTCTCCTTCTCGACAGAGATCTCATGGCAACGTGTCCACAATATTCGGTCATTTATTCTAATTTTCAAAGGGCTCGGAAGGGTTAATTTTGATCATTACATTGAAGTAAAACATGGTAAATCAGAAAGGTTATTCCATTTCCAAAACAAATGGTTAGCAGTGAAACATTAATTGCCACTATTATTGTAAGTATTCATAGAGATGACCAGTTGAATTCACACCACTGCATCTAAAAACCTGTGAAGTGGTAAAGGAAATCGGGCCACTATTTACAAGTATACCACCATTGTCAACGTAAAAAATGGGAAGTTCATATGAGCATGGCTATTTAATTGCAAACATGGAGCTGCATAGAAGTGTGCATGTGGGTTAGATAATTGAACAGTTTGTGATTCAGGTTTTGTAGTGTCGATTCACAACTGTTCTAAAATTTTCGCTAAAGAAAATTCACGCTTTTCATTGTCTCCCTTGTCAATCAAAAGTGTAATTATGCCGAAGGCATTTTTTAAGGGAGGGTTCTTCTAAAAAATTTCATTGTCTATCCATGACTTATCAAATGTTGACATCTATTAGTGTTCATTAGTGGGTAATTGTCTGCCATCTCATGGATCCTAAAATCTCTCTGTAGATTTATTTGACTATGAGGAATTTATAATGGCAACAAGATCGGATGGAAAGATAATGGAATACACAACTCCCCTTCTCGATATAGATCTCATGGAGGAGTGCCCACTACATTCAGTTTCTCATTCCAATTTCTAATTATGCAACTCAAACCTCACTAACTTGTCGAGTTTAGTGATCTAATTTTTATTTCCATCCCAACAATGGAGGAATCACTGACTTCAGAAGGGATTAACTCACCCCACTTAGTGATGAGGACAAGCATATATGCATTGCTCACCTTGAAGAGGATTCACCTCTCCCAACCCAATTTTGTACTCATGGGCTCTTTTCCTCAATGAAACATAGGTTTTGTGCAATACTGAGCAAAGATTGTCTGGCTGTTTTCTTCCTCCTAAGATGGATACCAATCGATTGATCTCTCGAGGATAAAAACACTTCCATTTACTCCTATTAGCATTTTTTCTTCTCTAATTTGAAGCTTCATTTTGGTTTGGCTCTCATAGTTTTGTAGGCCATGGGCTTCAACAAGAGATTCTAAGTTAATAATTGATTTTTTATGCTAGAGAAGAAGGAATACAACCTCATACACAGTTGGCTTCTGTACCATTTTGTCCCCAGCTCATGGGCATTGTCAAAGCCTATTGTGTTATATTTTCCTTGTCACTGCATGTGGAACCTTTAGTAGCTCCTTCACTAGACCAAAAGTTGAATAAAAAAATGCAGTGACTAAGGGGGTGAAGAGTCAACATTAGTATTCCCTTTTTCTTCAAAACCACCCCCAAATTGTATGAGTGAGCATATTTTTCCATCCTCCATTGCCTCACGTTGATTATTTTCCTTTGTCTTCTCTGTTAAAAATGGAAAGTTATCCTTGTGGTATATGTTGAGATAGATCTCTAGGAATCTGTCCCTCTTACACATCAACATCGTGGCATTTTCCATAGGTCTGGCCCTTTTGTTTGTCCACTCTCCACACACAGCAACCCAAAATCCAAGTTTCAACCTCCAACAACAATTCCAATCCACTAGCTCTCTTCCCCTCAACCTGCACAACCCAAGGAATAGGATTCCCCTTCTCTACCACGTTGTAGTGTTTATGTTGAGCTTGTGCATAAGCATATGAATCTCAAGGCCTTGTAAGTACTACCCATTGTGATTGAGGGACTCTCCATCTATAATGCACCTAGCCTGCTACTTTGACACAATATAATTTACAACATGCAACATGCTAATTTATTCATGCAATTAACAACAATTATAAAAACATGAATGTGTCTAATTTATCAAATGCAACTACATTTAAATAAACATATACATAGTGGAATAAACACAATAAAATATAATGGAAACTTATATTTAAATAGATGAACCAACAAGATGCATATGAAGGACGTTCCTCCCAGCCTAGGCTTGTTGTTCATTTTATCTCAATAGAAAACCACCCACAAGATGAGGCTATGAGTCCACAAGGAGGTCTGGCCCTCTTGGTTGTCCAATCTCCACACACAACAGCCCAAAATCCAAGTTTCAACCTCCAACAACAATTCTAATCCACTAGCTCTCTTCCCTTCAACCTACACAACCGAAGGAATGGGATCCCCCTTCTCTACCATGCAGTCCCTCGGGCCTTCCCATTTCCCTCTAGGGCTCCAGTACACATAGTTGGTCAGGAATGTCTTAGCTAGGGAACTCTAGGAATTATCAACTACTCTAGGAGTGCTCACAACAACCTTCTCAAGCCTCTTGAGCCAAATTCCTCAACAATAAAATTTCCCTTACATGGATACAACCTTCATTACAGGAATACAATGTTCTTTCAAGCATAAAACTCATCCCAACAAGCTATATTACCATGGCTACAATGGTTAGTGCTCTTCTCAGCGCCCCACTCTTCCCTTGTTGTCCCAAAATCAACATGTAAAAAATTGTCCTCTTTTCCCATTCAAATTTCATTTTTCCCATGAATGTTGACTCTCACATTTCCCAAAGTTGATTGTACCCATGCCCATGCTTTCAATAACTAGGTAAGGTGACTTACTCACCCAACATCTTACATGCATTCAATGATTGAGTGTCTAAGAAGTCAAAGAATGATTATATGGTAATGCTACATTAACTTAGGAAAATGGCATGGGTTTTCCATTAGACTCCTCTTTAGCCCCTCTCTTGTGGAATCATTTCCCCCCATCGTTATCATCCATCTCGTATAGCAGCCAACGATGTGTTTTTATTAGTAATTCACTATGCAATTTACATAGCTTGGCCATTAGCCATACTAATCAATACAAGCTCTCTGGCCTGAAACATATCGGCTCATCAACCTAAATCACATTTGCACAATTACATTATAATTTGTGGGGATTAAAATTGAAGATGGTACACCACCCGTCCCGAGAGTCTCCTCCAAAGTAACCTCCATTATTTTCTTTTTTTGAATTCAATCAACCTATTATAGGTAAAATTGTTTGTATCTATACCATTTCACACCCAAACTTAAATTTATAATTTGAATTTCATATAATAGATCTTATTTTTCCAAAAATGCATCACGTGACCATCGTCGAAATTTTCTCAAGTGGTTGTGAGCAAATTTATGATGGACTTAAGGTTAACATCGAAAGGGAAGTGGTTGTGAGGAAATTTATGGAGTTAAGGTTAACATCGAAAGGGAAGAAGGAATAATAAAACTTATTATTTGTTGATTTGAATAAAGATACCATATCTCTAAATATATTCCTTTTACCACCAAATCTATTCCTTTTATCAAGTTAAATTTTGTTGATTTGAATTAAAAGGAAAGCTCCCTGTTTGTTGGTTTGAATTGAAGATTCATTGATTGCAGAGCATACTTAAAGTTTCAATAATTTTTTTATTCGTGGAAGTAGATCTTATATTCTTCTTGCATTTGGGTGTACTTCCACGCAATTATGATTTTCTGTAAACCAAATCTTTGGGGAACTTTAATTGCATGAATACATAGGGATTTACTCATGACAACTAAAAGTTATCTATGAAGGCCTATGGAGGGGTGTGCTAAAGTTTATCAAGAACGCATTCACTAAAATTTGGTGGTTAATTGTTGTTCCACTATGGGAATACGATCTTCTCACAATTTTCAACTACTTTGACATTATCAAGAAGTCAACACAATGTTTTTGTCTGACTCCTATTATACTTCCGAGTAATAAAGACTTTTGGTAAAACGACATTAACCTAAGGAGCTAGAGTTAGAGTTTGGTTTTTGAAGTGAATTTTAATGAGCGATTATCATAAGTCAGAGGTGATCTTTTTTTTCAATTTGGAGAGTTCATGGGTTTTATTCTTTTGATCCCTTAAAATAAAGTGCTTGAAAATTAGACACCGACACAGTGCATTGATTACCACACAGATCAACAAATATGAAATATGTAAAACTTATACATAATTATAATAATTATTATAATAAGTTTTGTTAGATTATGTGAGACAAAATAATATGTTCAACGTCACAAACTTGCAATGATAAAATATTCACAGCTCAATTCCAGATCTCTGTGATATTACACGTAACATTTTTTTCTATCTCAAAATTGACATTATCAAAGAAATATGATTCTACTCCAATTCCCCGAGCATAAGCAACAACCTTGCAGAGCAATCCAATCATTGTCCTTGTACACATCATTTTCCTAACCCTACTCTCATGAAATCATTGAATAAGTATATCAATGAATAAGTATGTCGAACACTGAATTAAATCATGTGAGCGAGCTCTTGATTCCACTTCCAAAAAATTGTGTTGTATGAGATTTAACAATAAATTTTAGAGACACTCAATGAGCTACATCCAAATGTTTATACCATCTTGTTTTGTATTCATGAAGTGTTAAGGTGTGTTCTCACTAAATTCTCATGTTTTTGTACACATAAGTTACTTAGTGTTGTTTCAATTCTATGCATGTGACTAAGTTTATTTTGTCTATTTTGTTTGGATTTCTACACATAAATTAGTTACTTGGATTCAATTTTTATCATGTGACTACATTGAGTAGATATAGATGCAAGGTATTACCAAGTGCATTATTATTATGAATTCGTTTTATGATATAATAATAATATTTGGATGGTGTATGTGTGAATTAGTTACAAGGAAAAATACAATTCTAAACATCCAATAAAGTTTTTTTTTAATTTTCTGTAAATTAACTTTTAACCTTATCTTTATTTCATTGGCTATTCTCTCATGAAATATGATGGTCAGATAAAAATGTTCCATTATTGTGGCTACTCTTCCACGTTGCAATTTTGTTATTCATTGGTTATTCTCTCAAGCATGTGTATTCTTCTTTAACTTTTTTTCCATAAAATTAGACGTAATCTAAAGGTTATAGGTTTGTACCCTTTTTGGGGCATTTTTCACACTTTCATCCAAAATCTAGACAAAAATTTAGAAAAACAGTTGGAATTGCAAATACCAGTTTTGCAATTTCTTGAGCAATATGCCAAATTCTATGATAGTCCAAAAAAAAGGTCAAAGACTACCCCATAAGATTATAATTTATAAAAATATAACTCCAAAATCTAAACAAAAATTTAGAAAAACAATTAGAATTGCAAATTCAAGTGGTTGAGATTGCACATAACTTGTGAGTGGGGTTTTCTAGGGGAATCAAGTGGAGTTTTTCCTAAAAATATAACTCATTTTCTTTAGCAACATATCTACCTTGTGTTTTCTTCATTGTTCTCTTTCCCCTGCTTTATGGTATGTTAGTTTATATAAATATTTACTTTTCATGATTATTTCAGGCATCAATTGTTTTTTACCACAATGGAAAAACCTATCATAACTTTTGGGTGAACTCATCACCATCCTTATTCAAGGAACTCATCACCATTATTCAAGGAAAACCATTGACCATTATTAAGGAAAACCATCTTATTCAAGGAACTCATCACTGTTATTCAAAGAAAATCATTCACCATTATTAAGGAAAACCACTCCACCATCTAATGCAAAATAACTCATCAATGTTATTCAAGGTCACCTTGAATTCACTAGTGGTCCACAAGGGGGAAGACTTTCACTTTAAGATGAGCTCTTAGCCCAACAAAAGCAATTTTAAGTCATAATCCAAGACAATTACTCCACCCATCAATTAAAAATACAACACTATAATTTATGAATTATTATTAATATTTAAAGTTCAAATATTAAGATTCTAAAACTCCGTGTATATAAATGAGATTATTTAAATTTCCAAATTGTATTATATTGCTACATTAAAATGTCCAAAATCCCATATATATATATATATAAACTTTGTTGAATGAAAATAGCATACACCACGTTGGTTAGCATACGAATTCTTCAAACATACATATACTCTACACATATATCTATCGAGATGAAAGAGCACTTACAATCCCACAATGGGTAAAAGTACGGCTTACATTATTCAATTCACAAAGATAGAGTATGCAACTCTCCATTGTGATTTTCGAAGATTTCAATGATGACTTATAATCAACAAAGGAGTATGCTAGTAAACAGACCAGCTTTTCAGCCCAAAAAAAAAAAAGAATGGGCTTGAATTTGGTTAGATTTTCACGGGTAGTCTAAAGTTTCTTGCATTTCAAAACTTTACTTTAGGGTTTTGTTCCATTTTAAATTAACCTAGATGCTCAGAAAATCAATCAAAGTTTTGGATTGGCCGGAAATTTAAAAGCAAGCCACGGGAGGACCTCCCGAAAAAGTAACTCGACAGAGAAGATTACTCCTGAGTTAGCCCACTCCATCAACAAAATGTAGATTTTAGTTTATGGTTGATTTTCAAGATAATTAAATTCAAGCCTTGAAAATAATTAAATCTTAATCAATTTAAATAATTATTAATAAATTTAAATAATTCTAATAAAATAAAAAAATTGATAATATGTTAATTTTGAAAAATACATTTACAAACGTTATTAAAATATCCTTTTGTGGAAAGAGTATTTCGCTATTAAAAAATGTTACGATATCCAAAATTACAATTAAGCAAACTAAATAAATATATAAAGACGATAAATATAAAATCATCGTCATAAAGTATAAAATGCCCAAAATTTGCACAACACAAAGATTACATAATGCCAAACTCTGCACAACACAAAGATTACATACTAGCAGAACAGCCCAGGCCACGTAGGCAGATGTGGGGTCGATGGTTGAAGATTCTTACATACTAGCAGAACAGTCCAGGCCACGTGGGCAGCTGTGGGGTCGAGGGTTGAATATTATGGTTGATGCTCACAAGGTGGAACCTGAGCGGGTTGAATTCAAGGTGGATTCCTATAGATTGCTCATGCCATTCTCATAGTTAATGAATCCCATCATCTAGAATTCGTGGCCATCCACTGTCACGATCTGAATATACTTTTCCGCGGGATTATCTTTGTTCGTAGATGGATTCACAACATTTAGATTCGCCAAAGGAATTGCAAGCTTCATTCATTATCATCACAATTTCAGTTTCCGCCATTATCATCACAGTTTCAGTTTCCGCCAATTTACATAAAAAAGGATTTTGTTGATTTGATTTAAAAGGAAGTTTTCTGAACTAGTTTTTGTTCAGAACAATCCTCTCTATGATGATAATGATAATGATAATAATGATGATGATAATGATGATCAACAGTCAGTGAAGGAGAACATCAGCAAGCCAACTTCATAAGTAACTTCCAATGAAGATGAATTGCAAGAAGAAGATGCCAAAGCACAAAGTGGTATAACAAGTATAAGTGAAAGTAAATGTGAAGCACGTCATCAAGTACAACATGATCTTTCTAAGCCCATCATTAGACCTTGGGAATAAATAAACTTCAATAGGAATAGACATGTCTTGGGATATGAAAATCAAAACAGTTTTCATATTCCAAATTACTCCAAACCAATTTTGTTTGTGAGTGCTGGATTTCTTCAAGAAAAATCAACTTCAAATGTCAAAAATCAGAATGTTAAGTGTCAACATTGCAATTGAGTTGGTCACAAGGAGAATCAGTGTTTTGATCTCCATCCTTGCCAGCATTGTGTCAATCATAACCATTCTTCAGACAGATGTTCAACACTGAAGAAACCTGCAAGATTCAATATTCACTATGAGTGGATTGATCCTTGGAAATAGTCATCAACAACAAAGAGATTATATAAGTCTTATCATAGAATTGAATCTTGAGTAAAGACCAATCTTGTATCACATAATATTTTTGTACCTCACATAAGTGGTCCCCTTATGGTGTAGCTTTCGAGCATGGCCCTCACGGGATGAGATAACATGTGGTTTTTTTCACATGCCCACTTTGAGTTGTACACAAATGGAATAACAGTGAAACCCTCATGCACATTAAGGGGGGGGGAATTCAAAATTCCAATGATGATGGTTCATGAAACCACTTATGGTCTCTCATTTCAGCTGACAAAGGGGGGAATTGATGATGGAATTGAATATGGTTGTCAGACAGAAAGTTTCAAAAACAACAAACATCAAGTATTCCAGACGGGCATGAAATTTGCCAAATGGGCAACTGTGGTATGTAGATGACAGAATTTGGAAGGATTATGATTCAAATGAATTGCAATTGAATCATACACATTATACATTGAGATGTTTTTGGACACCTAAAAGTGTCAATATTGGTTAGTGGTCATCCAAAAGCCATCAGATACATGGTATCAATTGGTTAGTGGTCATCCCAAACCACAGATTCAGAGAGCACTTCAGTGATACACTGATAGTAGTGTGGTGATACTACATGTTCACCAATTAGCAGAAGACATCAAATTCTTCTATCACTTGGAAAAATGATCGAATTGTCAAGCAATCAGGAAATGTTCAGATATTGCAGTTATTCACTTCCATATCTCAACTCTCTTCCAGTTTATTCCAGATGAACCATTCAACATCCAGATTGGCGATTTTTCAGGCAGTTCTTCATTGCGGCTCAGCTTAGGAGTTTCGGCATGAAGACATGGAGATATACCAACTTATGAACCTAATTTGTTGGTATTGTTGTTTGGACTTATGATTGAGGGGGGGCGGGGGGGGGAATGTTAGATTCTTTCTCATATACAATCATTAAGTCTTAATATACCATCTTTGTATATTTTACATACAAGGATATAGTTGTTATCCTAAGT
>JASDQU010305830.1:58764-81185 GCA_032191745.1 Picea mariana | reverse complement strand
GTTGTAATCTCTCTTTCACATTTAATATGATACAGTAATATGATTCTTTCCTATAAAGCTCGTTGTGTTTTATTGTATGATTCCTTGATCACATACATAGGTTTATATTGAGTTTATGCTATTACTATAACTTTGGTTGGTTGTGTTCTTTTGCAGGTTCATCATTGTATGAGTGTTGGAATGGAGCTAGGATGGCGATGGCGAGAGGAAGCGACATTTAAACGATATGTCACCTATCCCTCTTTAGTTAGTAAATTCAATATCTAAAACTTAAGGAAAGTATCATGTTCTGGTGTGTTTTGTTCTAGATCTAGGTGGATATAGAGAGATCAGTTAGTGTCCGCAACTACCGATTTGTCCAATAACAAAATTGGTGACTCCACTGGGGAACAGATTTTTTCCTAGTTAGTCTAGTTTTCCTTCTTTTGATTGCTTGTTTTCTATTTTCTGAGTCTGTGGGACATCCATCTAGACTCTCTGGATCTAGAAGTTCACTTAGATTTCATGTCCTTTTACAAAATTTCCTTGATTACAGACATTGTTGCACTGTACCTCTCTACAGCTTGTGAAAAACATTGATGTTCGCACCCTGTTGTTAGATCCAGTGCGAATTTCATGCACCTTACCAGTGTCTAGCCTGTGAGAATACCCAATTCTCTCACCCTACTAGTGTCTAGCATAGATGATTTTAGGGGCTAAATTTCACTCATGGGCTAATTTTCCATGGTTTTTCCAAAAACAAGATTTGCTATTTTAAAAATTATTCGCCCAAATCCTATAGGATAAAATTATTTTACCTTAAAAATTGCCAAAATTTTATAAAAAATATATAAAATCCTTATAAATTTGAATATTTTTACAAAAATATCGCCTAACATTTATAGTTGGCATATGAAGGATTAGTAAGATTAGCCAAGGTTTGTACATTTTAAAGCAATTTCCCATCCTTAAAATCACCCCTGGTGTCTAGCCTATGAGAATACCTAATTCTCGCACTGTACTTTACTGCTAGGTTGCGAACTTGTTTGTAAACTTTTTTGGATTGGGTCTTGTCATCTTTTGATGACCCAGTTTTTCTTTGATCAACTGGATTGAATTTTGAAATCCTATATTGATCTGTTTACAATTTGCTTAACATTCTTTGAGTTGATTTTAGCCATCTTTGCTTTGTTTGGTTTTGAAGGATTGGTCTATTTCTTTGAGTGTCTTTCAATTACAAAGCGTGTGTTTTCATTAGAATTGTTTAGGGAAAGATGAGATTTCTTTTCAATAGTTCGCTTTAAAAGAAAACTTTTAGTTTGGGTTTCTTTGTTTTAAGAAAGTTCATTATTGCTTTTAGTGAAATTTTTGAAACAAAAAGATTTAATTTCTTTCTTTATATTAGATTGGGGGCATCCTTGCATTTGAAGTAGCGAAATTGCATGATTCTTGGCATTTTTTGATCTTAAATTATGAAAAATTTTCCCCCTCATGGCCGAGGGGGGGGGAATGAATCGTGCATTGATGTTCAGTACCTTTTTCTCATTTCTTGAGAAACTTGATATTGATGAGTTTAATATATTTTGGGACGTCGTGCATATGGGAATGATAAATGTTTTCTCCTTCTCATAGCATAGCTTTCATCAAAATGAAAATATTAAATCTTCATATCTTTGCATAACTTTTGAGTCAGTAAAAACACCATATTATTCACACCATTTTCCTTTTAAGTAACAACAGCCTTAAAAATAAAGCACTTATAAAAATTGATTAGACATTTCTATATTTTCTAATAGAAACCCTACATTATATTAGTTGTAGGGCTTTGGAATAGGTGTGAAAGATAACTTTCCAAAGCTGCAAACAAACATAGTATCTTTTGATAGGGAGAGTTAAATCCACTTACTTCATTTTTTCCTGGGAAGCCCTTCTCACATAAGGGTCAATCACAAGGTCGCATTGAGATTGGCAGAGTTACTCACCCTGCTTTGTTGGTCTTGGTGTAGGGATTGTGTGTATTATGGGGGTCATTTGAAGGTATACCCACAATGATGAGTGGAAGCCTTTCAAGTTAATTTCGGGCTACATACCCTGCCCTTGCGCATGGATCGAACTGTCGTTTGTTTCCCCAGGAATCACTGTAGTAATTGGTAACCTTAGTGGCCTATCTCTCTCGGTTCTTTACATGAGGTGACTGTGGAGGGGCAAGTCTTCAAGGTACCTGGAATCAACGTTGGCCAAACTCACTTGGGCTACTTGGAGGGTATACCCACAATTATGTGTGGGAGCTTGCACCGGTGTGTAAGTCCATTAAGCAGGTCGTCGACGTAACTTTTCCACCCTCTCTATCTCATCCCCTTCTTACATTGTTCCCACGATGTTGGATTTCATCACCAACTAGTGCATTCATTATGAGAAGGTTTTGTTTGCTTGCTTGTTTACTAGATTTTTAGTGTGTGCTGCTTGTTTTCCTTAGAGGAATCTAGATTGGATATTTATTTAATGGCATCAGTTCCTGGAATGAACAATGAAGGAACCGCTGCTCCAGGGGAACCTTTTATTTTCCCTTCTTATGGAAACATTGGTCTTCCTCATATTGCTACTTTGAGCCTTCTAGGTCTCACAATTGGATTAGCGGTATGGTTGTTTTCCACTCAGGTAATCTCGAATTCAGTAAGTGCTTCGGTCGTAAGCACTTCCCCCCAAGAACATCAACCTCATGTTGATCTTTCACCTTCTTCACTAGTAAGGTCTTCTTCACCTTCTTCGCTTGCAAGGTCGCCTTTCGTTTCATCTTCTTTGTCGAGTGAAAGTTCTGAAGCTAGTAACCCGGTGAATAAGAAGAAGTAGAAAAGAAGGAAGAAGAAGAAGAAAATCAAGCAAGGATCAAAACTTCCAATCACTGTCAAACATGTTGGAAAACAACCAGTTACTGTTAATCGTGCTGGGAGTGTTGATGATGTCAAGATCACCCAAACAACACATAAGCCCAAGTACCCTTGCAAGCTTTGTAAGGGTAGCCATCTTCTTAAGGATTTACCGAGTCTATCGAGGGTTATATAAGTATGGTCTATGCACCCTCGCCAACCCATATCATCAACCACTGAACAACATGTTGATGATCTCCCATCAACTAGTCATGATACAGTTGGGAAGAAGAAAAGTAGAGCCAAGTTCACGTGTATGTTATGCAAAGGGGGTCATCTAGCTCATCTTTTCCCTGATATGGAAGAAGCCTCGAAATTCCTGGAAGACATGACTATTTCACAGCCTCAACTTCCAGCTGCTTATCACAAGATTTCTCTCAAACCACCTGTAGTTGATGGAATGGTAAATCCGGTTCCCTCGTTAGTCAGTCCGGTTGATCGAGTGGTCAATCTGGTCATATCCTTAATTGAACCAGTTGAAAAAGTGGTCGATATGATCCCATCTTCGGTCGATCCCACTCTCCCTTTAGAGAGTGTTAATAAAGTGGTTGATTTGATTCCATCCTCGGTCAATCCACTCTCCCGTTAGAGAGTGTCACCCAAGTGGTCGATCTGTTTCCACCTATCGACCCCATTCTCCCCTTGGAGAATGAAACCCACATGGTCTATCTGATGTCATCATTGGTCGATCCTACTCTCCCACTAGAGATTAAACCTGATATTGCCCATGTTTTTCTCATTGATACAGACTCTACCATGCCAGTGGGTATTTCTCCTTCTCCGATGGAATCTCCTCCAAGTAATGAGACCATCATTTTTAATTGGGGTGTGCTAACTGGACCTCATCTTCCCTCTCACATTCCTTTCCAGATTACAATGCAGGTTTGTGGTCTAGACATTCCTCAGATGCTGATAGATGAAGGTTTGTCAGTTAGTATTTGGTCATCTATTGCTTGGAAAGCTTTGGGTTATCCTCCACTTATGCCGGTTACATAGAATTTGTTAGCTTCTAATAGAAGAACCATTCAACCTTTAGGGACCCTTCCTCAGTTTCCTATAACTTTGGGAGGGAAAACTGTCTTTATTGACATCATGGTAGTTCAAGACCCCTTGGATTTTGTTTTACTCCTTGGGTGAGATTATGTCTATGCCATGAAATCTATTGTGTCTACTCTTTTTCATGTGATATCTTTCCCTCACGATGGACGAGTTGTGATTGTTGATCAACTTTCATTCATTGATCCCACCTAGATTGCCTCATTGAACGGTTCTTATTTGAAGACGGTATCACCCCTGCCATAGGTCAATTATGTGGCATTGTCGCCCATGGCTTAAACTTCTGATGAATTAGATCCAGTAGTTGACATGGTGATCTCTTTGATAGGGTTGTTAGAGACTGATCTCATTCCTCCCGTCATGACCCTCGACATGGTGTCCTTCCAGAGTGTATTTCTTCCTTCCAGTGAAGACCTCTTAGAAGCCATCATCGAGTTTTGTCCCTTGACATGGTGTCTTTCTGGAGCATTGTCCTCTTGGAATCCATGATCAAGAAGAGAGAATTCGAGGATATTTTTGTGTCTCTGAGGAAAACTCATTAAAAAATGAAACAGAGGTCTTTGAGCACGATTTTCTGATTCCAAGATCGTTAAAAAATGAAACCAGACTTGAGCATAGTTTTATAGTTTCAAGCTCATTAAAAAATGAAACCACTTGAGGATAGTTTTTGTGTCTTTGTAGCAAGCTCGTTAAAAAATGAAACAGAGGTTATGAGCATAGTTCTTGTTTCTGTGTCAAGCTCGTTAAAAAATGAAATAGTTTTCCCCCTCTCTGTTTGAGTCAAGTCCTTCGTCTAGTATTTAAAGCTTCATTTCATTCTCCTTTGCAGTTGGATGAAACGAATCTTGGGGGGCATTTGCCTCAGCCTCTGGACTTCATGCTAAAGTTGAGCCGCTAGCTTATTAAGCTAGGGGCTAAGTACCAACCATGCGAATTTGTGGATAATGTGTTGGGAAGTCCAAGCATAGTTTTCTATGGTTCAATCTTGTGTAAAAATGAAACCACTTACCTCAAGCATAGTTTCCTCTAGTTCAAGCTTGTGTAAAAATGAAACCAGGTCCAAGCATAGTTTTGTTTAGTTTTTAAGCTTGTGTAAAAATTAAAATCTATCCCAAACATAGTTTTGTTTTGTTTTAAAGCTTGTGTAAAATTGAAAACAATCCCAAGCTTAGTCTTTGTTCTTTCTCATGCTCGTAAATACATGAGAATAAGTTATCGAGCTTAGTATTTGCTTTTCTCTTGCTCATAAATCAATGCGAATGTATCCGAGTATGCGTTTATCACTTTTTCAGACTCGTAAAGGTTATACGAAAAAGGAACCCACTGGAGTTCCCTTTAAGCTCTTTTCAGACTCTAAACATGAAAAGATTTTTGAGCGATCTTGTTCTTTTCACGCTCGTTAAAGTATTTGAAGAAAACGTCTGTTGAGCAATAGTTTATCTCTTTTTCGGTCTGATCAAACTACTTTATGAAAAAGGAACTGAGAAAGTTCTCTTTAAGTGTTTTTTAGACTCTATAAACATGAAAAACCCCTGAGTTTTCTTTCTTTAGACTCATAAAACAAACATTGAAAGGCGCATGTGGGACCGAACCACTCCTTCCTAGGGTTCGTTAAACATACTCCAAGGGACTCATCTGAAGGATGAGCTTACATTACAATCATATGTTATCCTCCTCAAGCTTGTGTAAAAATAAAGAGTTACTCGCCAGAAATGGTGGGGGAAAAATTGGGAAAGAATTGTGTCTAAACTTGTATTCCATGAAAGAGTCACTTTTGAACATGACACCCTTTCACTCGATTTGTGTCTAGGTTGAAAAATCCACTTGTCTCTTGATCATACTCCCTTATAAGATTACAAATTGGTCTGTGATCCCTGTTATTGAGTCAGTGTTTCCAAGATAGTTGTCGTGTCGTCAATATGTTCAAAGAGAAGTTCAACTCAGAAAGGCTTCTATTGCGTCGGCCATGTCTGTAGTCTTTAAGCCCTCTATTGCATCGGCCATCCCTGAGTTAGTCCTGAATCACTTGTTACTCTGATCTACTTCAAATATTGTTACCTGTTTCATGTTATTGATGTGGGATACATTAAGGCCCTCCTATGACGAGTCTTTTCCTGTCAACTTCAACTCATTATCCAGGAATTAGACTTAGAAACTAATTGGTACCTTGGAACTTGCATGCCTTAATGGCTAGTTTCCTTGCTTTCGATAGTGGATTTTCATTATTGACACCTGATTGGGAGATTCTGTCGAGTTTTTGACTTTAGCTCATTAATTCACATTTGTTGGATTGTACTAGTGTACCTTGTGAGTCATTCACATTAATGGTGATTTTTCCCGCGCTTGTTAATGGTGTACACTAATGACCGATAATCAAGTGGTTTCTACCATGTTCGACTTCATCACATGTATTCACATGGTTAGATTCATACTATAGAGTGGTAGAGATGAATACCCTGGATATTTTCTAAAATCCCGATGTGGGACCGAACCACTCCTTCCTAGTGTTCGTTAAACATAATCTGAGGGACTCATCCGAAGGATGAGCCTACATTACAAGCATATGTTATCCTCCTCAAGCTTGCGTAAAAATAAAGAGGTACTCACCAGAAAATGGTGGGGGGGAAATTGGGAAAGAATTGTGTCTAAACATGTATTCCATGAAAGAGTCACTTTTGAACATGACACCCTTTCACTCGTTTTGTGTCTAGGTTGGAAAATCCACTTGTCTCTTGATCATAATCCCTTATAAGATTACAAATCAGTCTGTGATCCATGTTGTTGAGTCAATGTTTCCAAGATAGTTGTCGTGTTTTCAATATGTTCAAAGAGACTTTCAACCCGGAAAGCCTTCTATTGCGTCGGCCATGTCTGCAGTCTTTAAGCCTTCTATTGAGTTGACCATCCCTAAGTCAGTCTTGAATCACTTATTACTCTGATCTACTTCGAAGCTTGTTACCCATTTCATGTCATTGATGTGGGATACATTAAAGCCCTCCTGTGACGAGTCTTTTCCTGTCGACTTCAACTCATTATCTAGGAATTAGACTTAGAAACTAATTGGTACCTTGGAACTTCCATGCCTCAATGGAAGGTTTCCTCACTTTCGATAGTTGGTTTTCATTATTGACCCCTGATTGGGAGATTCCGCCGAGTGTTCGACTTCAGCTCATTAATTCACATTCGTTGGATTGTACTAGTGTACCTTGGGAGTCATTCACATTAATGGTGATTTCCTCTGCGCTTGTTAATGGTGTACACTAATGATCGGTAATCAAGTGGTTTCTACCATGTTCGACCTCAACACATGTATTCACATGGTTAGATTCATACAATAGAGTGGTAGAGATGAAGACCCTGTATATTTTCTGACAGATCCAGGTTGCGTTGGAGTATATTCAATGTACTGTTGCATAGATCCACATTGTATGTCTGGTGGCTATGTTCAAATTTGAGTCTTTAACACATATATCCATAGTGTATTTTTGGTGGCTATGTTCAGATTTGAGTCATATTGGCATGGATCCACAGTGTATGTTTGGTGGCCATGACCTATCTTATTTGACTTGGATCTTCACATGTCGACATTTATACTTTGATTCATTTGTATTATGAGTATGGGAATTCCTACCTCAGTGATGATATATTATTGTACTGTATTTCCTTGTTTGTTGGCAAGTTTCCGACCGACTGTTTCTTGTTCCCTACACACACTCAACAAAGTATTTCAGCTATCACTTTGTTCTAACTTCATACTTTGGGGGGCTCTCTGTTGCACATTATTTTTATCATCCCTATGAACGTTAATGATGTAAACCTATTTGTTTCCTTTAGAGGGGTCAGTGGCCTGATTTTCTGAAGAGAGAAGGGAGAAGAACTTTTCCTAAGAAAAGAAGTTGCATTTTCCTTTGTAAAAACCCTATAAAAAGGGAAGTTCACAGGTTTTTATATAGGCAGGGTGAGAGAATGACTAATTCTCATAGGTTGCATCATAGCTGGGTTGCGAGAGGTTCGCAGGTTGCTCTATAGGCAGGGTGCAAGAATGCTTACACATGGGAAAAATGAGCGTTTTCTCGAATCTTCTAGAAGGAGAAACTTCCATGGTGAGGTGGCATCCGAATGGTTTGGATCTTACTCACTTTCATGATTTAGTGGGATCATCCTAATCTCCTCACCTTATCCTCTTCAAATTATAAAAGGAGAGGATCTCTCATGGAGAAGGGCTAAGTTGGCTTTTGAGCTTTGGAGCTTGGATTGGGCTAAGTTGGATTTGTCTTGGAATTATTAGCTTGGCTAGAGTGGTTTTGAGTTTTTCCTTTGTCAAGATAGATTGTGAATATTATTAGATCAGTGCTCTTAGAATTCTTGTAGTGAAAGTGTGTGGGGAACAAAGGACAGTTGGAAGGGACCTTACGACATCAAGGCCCTGGTTGTAATCTCTCTTTCACATTTAATATGATACAGTAATATGATTCTTTCCTATAAAGCTTGTTGTGTTTTATTGTATGATTCCTTGATCACATACATAGGTTTATATTGAGTTTATGCTATTACTATCACTTTGGTTGGTTGTGTTCTTTTGTAGGTTCATCATTGTATGAGCGTTGGAACGAAGCTAGGATGGCGATGGTGAGAGGAAGTGACGTTTAAATGGTATGTCACCTATCCCTCTTTGGTTAGTAAATTCAATATCTAAAACTTAAGGAAAGTATCATGTTCTGGTGTGTTTTGTTCTAGATCTAGGTGGATCTAGGGAGATCAGTTAGTGTCTGCACCTACCGATTTGTCTGATAACACCTTTACATCTATGAGAGGTGGTTCATTCGAGGTTTCAGTATTGTTTACCCTTCCCATATGGTGGAATTGACATACGATTGCTTCCCTATGCATCAGTTATATCGTGGTTTCTTATTTGTTTGACTTAGGTACCACATAGGTTACTTGTAGGGGTTATTCTGTAGGTACCCTAGGTCTTATAAGGGTCAGACAACACACAACCTTTATCGAGGATTACCTCTTTGTAGGGATTTGATCAACTAGTTGTTAAGCCCATGAGGGCCATTATAACTGATTCTGATACCTCCAATCTTTAGCAGGGAGTCTCGGGCCCCTTGTAACGTCCCTAACCAACAACCCCTGTTGGGAAATTCTACCTAAACAACTGTATCTTTTATTTTATTCTCTGATACCATTTGGTGATAGCCCCAACCTTAATATAATGGGATATGACACACATAGATACTTTCAGAAACATCATACACATCCATATGAACATAGAAATGAACATTTTTCATATGCATATAAATATAAACATATACAGACAACATATTTTGTCCATACATATATTAATGTGGAAGAGATAATATCACATACACATTAACAGTTGATTTACATTATTCTATCACACAACATAATACAAAAATAACAATAAAATCATACATGCAATAATCAAAGGAAGAACCCATAAATATACAACACATATAGGCAATGCTCATCAATATAGCATGTATATATACACAGCATGTAAATGAATAGAGAAATGGGTACTTATCTTTTACTTGAAGTACACTAACTGTGTGCAAATCTTCCACGAAACTCCCAGTGATAGACCACGCTGATCATCACTCTCGACAGTGGGTCACCCCCGAGCTGGGAATAAACTCAATCGGGCAAGGGATTCCTAGGCTTAGCAAGGACAATAGGAAAGTTTCACAGATCAACATGAAGGATTTTCTCCCCAAAGCCACTTACACCCATAGCCCACAAACCCTCATTCTACACATGCCTATCCCACCCCAGGAGTGTACACCTTCACTATTACAAGTCTGTCAGTTTTCCACCTCCCTTCCAGGGCTTAAAAAAAAAGATAGACCAGAAGTCTTAGAGTATTGTAGCTGCTATGGGACTCCCTCTAAGAGAACTCAGTTCCTCATAATACTCTCTCACCTAGAGAGAGTCTCTCATAGGCCGGACAACTTGCTTCTTAAATCTTCATCCTTAGCAAATACAATAAGAGCATTTGACTAACACATAGGTGATGGAAACAAATGAAAATAGGTAAGGACATAGAATATGGCATCAAACCATGCTCAACCAAGGAACTGCGTTGGAAGCAACAACTAACTATTAAGACACAACACAAGCTCAGAAAAATATAGTTGTGTTGTTCTTCACAGGAAAAGTACGGGGCAACTCAAAATTCCTGCAGGGATGTGCAAGTGAATTAGGGGTCGACGATGAAGGTAATGGCTCACCCCATGAATCAGTGGTGAATCAGGTAATATGGAAGACTTGCGAGATTCGCGAAGGTCATGCGAATAGTGAGAGAGGTGAGGGTGGTGAGAGTGGTGATAGGAACCTCCAACGAGCTGAATTCCTCACCTAAATATTGCATGTGACCAAGTTGACACATGTATTTCTGAAGCCCCATGAGCTCCACTTAACACTCGTTCCCTTTCCTTGGGAACTTAGGACAACACAAATTATGTCAACCTTAGCCTTTAGGAAATAATATTATAATATTATTCCTTTAGAGGTAAGCCCTATAGCTTAACCCCTAATCATAGACACTTATCCCCTTCCCTTACCCTGCCTAGTGGAAGTTCAGCCACCGATAACTCTTGCTTCATGGTTGGTATACACACAACAATGTTTTTTATTAATAATCTGCATAATTACATATACAAAATCAGGCCCACTAGCCTGAACGTCTAGGCTCTCTGACCTAATACACACATAATCCTACCAGCTTATAATAACTCGGCTCACCATCCTATCAAACATGTTTACAATTCATAATTACAATTGGGGTTCTACCCGGGGATATTACAATCCCATCCTCTAATTTTTTTCACTGTCCCGAGTGCAACTTGTTTATACATATACAATTCAAAATTATTCAAAAGGCTCCAAGATTTAGCTATTGGAAGCCTGTTATCCACCTGGTGCTCTACTTTCAGGCACCAACTTTGGTGTTCATACTGTAGCTTAAATTTAATTGTTGTATTCCATAAAGCACCTTCAGGAAAGAATTCAACTTAGTGTTCCTTGTTACATGCTTCAATTAAACCTCATTGAAAGCAACAACTAGTTCTATATCCACGATGTTCCACACAACCTTAACCTTACTGTTGATAAACTCTCATCATGGCTATGTATCCACAGACATAAACACTCTACTCATACATCTATTCATACTAAAGCAACATTAGAACATATATGTAATATATATATACAAACAATTCTAATAACATTATAACCTATAGACAAGATACAAAAAGTATAATGAATAGAGAATTGAGACTTATCTTTTGATTGAGAATACCTTCCACCACTGAGGAGGGATATGTATCCATTAGGACAATGGCTTCCCAATATATCCAAAGTCCACAATCACTATCAACATGGTCTAGGCCAAGTTACCAAACCTCAGAAGAACTCCAACCAACGGTCTCTCATTCCCCACATGTTTATCCCACCCCAGGAGTGTAAGCCTTCACTGTCACATAGTCCATCCGCTACTACACCTCCCTTTCCTTGGACTTCAACAACAGGTCAGATCAAGAAGTCTTAGAGCACCATGCTTCCAAGAGTTCCAACTACCCCCAAAGGTCTCCAATCAACATCTTCCCTGAGCTGCTCTTTGTAGTCAACATTCCAACTTTAATCAACATCGTCTCATCTTCATCACCCACATGTAGTTATCATGAGAGAACATAAAATAATTCATTTAGGAACTCAAACTTAGTTCAAAGGGGAGTTCAACTTTTCCCGAAAACATGAAGTTCTATTTCATAATTCTTCTTTGATTTTGTCATATTAGGAATGCTTCATCATACATACAACCAAAAAATTGTCAGTATTTCATGTACATCATAATGAAATTTCAATATGTACAAAACAATATGCATGGATCTTAGAATTTCCTATACCGAGCAATTCAATCACAATTACCAAACAATTAAATAAAATAGAATGACTCATCCTTCTATGCATATGATCATTCTTAATTAAGATCTATAAGTTCATTACTTCCTTTTCTGAACAATAAATTTTCTTTAGTTAGTATTCATGTGACTACTTGAGTTGAAAATTTCCTGTTGCAATGTCTAACAACTACTGAAATTTCCTCAACTTCTTGAGTTAACAATATTTCAGTTGTTAGTAACAATTATTTCCATTCAATAATATATATGCATGTACTTACAAAACACATCGAACAATGTCATTTAGTATACAATTCTACCACTTACTATGCATGAGTGCAATTCTCAATGCATATTTATTCAATGAACCTTGCATTGAATTACATAATTCTCTTTATCTCAATCATCTATCTCACCATCCATAAGTTGTAATTATGGCCAATGTGTTGACACATTCTCCACACACTTCGTATTGTCTTCCCAATTAATTGGATGCCTTCCTTTTTTACCTGAACACTACACCAAGAATATAATTATGTGTTGTTCATTAGTGTTAGCAAAAAGGTTGCAGTCCAAGTTTTATTTAAAGGTAGGAATATTTTAGTACCTGTGTGTCTCATAACCTTTCCATATCCATACATTGCCATATTCAACCATGTCTGGGTCTCATACATGACTAGCTTATTGGCATCCATTCCTATAACAAGTTCTTATCTTTTATTTCTTTGGTTACTACCCTGTAACCAAATTAACATGACATTATACTATGTCAGCCCGTGCATTCAAAAATATAAGAGGCTTTGAATTAATAAAGGCCTCCAACCTTTACCACATCTAGTGGTATTAATTCAACTAATATAATCATGTGATTTTATAAAATAACATTGGTTAAGGAAATTCTTACCTAAATTCCCTTCAACAATTATTTAATAAGAGTAAATAAAAACTCATACATGCATTACTTCCATTAATAAATTTGATGTTTCCTGTATGGATGAAGTATAATATTTGATGCTTATTTTATCAAACTTGCAACCAACCTTCGACCTTTTGTTGCTTCCTTCCATATGTAGAAACATCATCAACAACACTTGCAACATGAAAGAATTATTTTTCTTCTTATGGTTGTTCAACCAACCCTAATTCAATTGTTGCTACTGCAATTTCAATAACTTCTTTCTCCTTGTATCATATTTCTTGTTGTTCTCAAATTTTTCACTTCATCCTAGATTCTTATCACTATAATCATTGTACATGATTAGTTCTGACCTGATCACTTTCTAGCTAAATCACACTTGGTTTCTTTTGCATTTATAGTCACAAACTAAGATGATATTAACCTTTCATCTTTCATTAATTTCTTGGATCGAACCATCCCAACTCATACTTGGATGAATTAAAATTCCAAACCAAGATGTTTTATAGACTCTGGATTCTTCAACATCCAATTAATCTTTAGGACTGAACTTCTTGAACCATTTCTTAACAAAATACTTTAGTACTTGAGGTTTTCTTGTACTCTCCTCCTCTCTTTTCCAACTAGCTTCAAACTTAAATTAGCTTTCCAATATCTAGCATATTGTAACGATGCACTTATGCCTCCTTTGCTAGTTGTATATAATTAACTGAAAGCCTTCTTTTACCTTACCATCATAGGTTCAAGTGATACCTCCAACCTCTTTGGTTGTCACTCATGGCTCTATGTCACTTAAGATCGATTCTTGTCAGGCACCATCTCTTATGCATTCAAAACTATTCATAGAACCATTTTCTTCTTCCTGGTTCCTTATTGATTTCTCTTTAGAAGTCATTTCACTTTTAAATTATTCTTGACCTGATATCTCCATGTTCTTATGTAAATACCTTCACACCTTTGGAGTGCATCAACAATCCTCTACTATTTTTTTTTCTTCTTGGAGTTTTTTCATGCATTCCTATTAGCTTGATATCTACCTCATGATTTCTTCATTCATTATCTTAGGATGTTCATGGACTTGACTCCATAGAAAAGTTTTTCCTTGTCTACTTTGCATGCTTGTCACCACATATTATTATGATATTAATTTTCAGCAGTCCATTATTATTTGGATTTCTCTGATCCAACTCCTGTATGACAAATTTTATATGTTTAGTTATTTTATTTGAGTAACCTCGGATAGTTAACCCCAATTTGTTTATTGAAGCAATTGATTTAGCCTTTTCTTTGACTGGTTACATCAACACTTGGACTTTCTTGAAGAATTATTGCTTTCTTCTTCCTTGATCCATATCATTTTTCAACTTGACTGAAAAATCAAATTCTATCATGCCATATTTGATGACCTTCATACCATGCTTCTACTGCACTCTTTGTTATCAATAATGGAGGTTCTACCTCCAATCTATAGGACTGATCTTTGGATATGTCACATCTTATCTCCAAACTATTTCATATTACTTAAAACCTTCCTTCCTTATTCCCATTCTTTGCATCTCCATATGAACTTATGGTTCATAAATTATCATTTATCACATATGGCTACATCCTTGGAATCCTCTTTCTGAGACCTTTCCAATGAATGTTTCCTTTCTCAATTCTAAGCTTTGAGAAGAAAGCTATGATCCTTTAAAACTTGTGATTTTTATCTGATCCAGTCCTTGTGCAATTGTACTATTTTATCTGAGCTAATGACTCTTAGACATTTGTTGGACCCTATCATAAAGTTCCTAGCTCTTCAGTACCTCTCCTGATGTAGGTCCAAACTAGACAAAACCCAGATGATTTCTTCTAACCCATATTTCCTTTTTTAACATAGTTTTCAAGCAGTAGCCCCTTTTTTCCTTTAGCCCTTGATTCGCATGGGACCACGGCTATGAAAAAATGATAATAGTTGGGAGCTTATCTGAATCCTTGAAACTTTAGGGCTCCATAGCTTCAAAGGTTTCCCTTTACACACATCACAAACAACACAAAACCTTGAACTGGTGAATTCACGGAGAACGATGGATGTATAGTCCACATTCTCTATTAATAACTACGGTGGATAGGAGATTCGGGACTCCAGCTTCGACGGTTTACAAAGTAAATCACAACCATATCCTAAAGTGCCAAATTGGATAACTCACTAAGTGGGGTGGATCAAAGATCCACATATTCATAGTATCCAATGGCTGAGATCTATTACAAAAATTTAGCTTCGGGATTTTTTGAAGCATTTCCCTATAGGTCCTCTAGAGTGTTGGACTGACGAACTAACAAAAAAAAAAACAACAGACTACGCCTTCCCACTCACCAAAGACCATGCGCAACTCTAGGACTCTCGGATTCAAAAGTTCTTGACTATCCACACTCTCAAATATTCCAGAGTACCAA
This sequence comes from Picea mariana, assembly GCA_032191745.1. NCBI lineage: Eukaryota > Viridiplantae > Streptophyta > Pinopsida > Pinales > Pinaceae > Picea > Picea mariana. The sequence continues at coordinate 65,946 of JASDQU010305830.1, read as the reverse complement.
GTCTCCAGACTATGGTATCTATTGCCACATAAATTCTCCCAATCAATGGTCGGTATTTAACTCATGCCTCCAGGAGTTATCGACTCAACACAACTACAACACAATTCGACTAGAGTACCAAGTCTTCGGACAGTGGGATGTGGCACCACGTGTCCCCTATGATCAACAGTGAGGATTTATCTGCTCTCCGGAGCTTCGAGAGTCTTCAAAATTTAACAATTCTTGACCAAGTTAAGCTTCTTTGGGAAATCCATTAGGGGCCCCACTGGCCATACTCAAGGGAAGTGCCATGTGGCGGAATACTAGAAGAAAAAACATGGCCCAATAAGGAGGCTGACACGTGTCACATTCTAACTGGCATAATCAATATTTGAAGGGTACATAACTCACTGACATGTGGCATGCATCTTGAGTGTCCACATCATCTCAGGTGATGTCAACAAGTCACGTCACTTCGAGACTTCGGGACTTCTGGGACTTTTGAACTTCTTAATGTTTCGGAGGGTTCCACATAGTAAAAATTTCATTATTTAAGGTGGTGGCACGTGGCATGCCCAGAAAGGGTCTACATCACCACTGTCGACATCATGATGCCACACCACTTCTGTTCTTCAGTTTCAGGACTTCGAGCTTCGTGAATTTTCACACTAGCACACTCCAATTCTCTCGAACGTAGAACTCCCGAATACTTTGATCTTCCGACACATGCCTCTTTTTGATGAACGGTCTGGATTAACTCCAGACTTTGGGACTTTAGGCTTCAAGAGTTTTCACACTAGCAAACTTTGTTTCTCTCGAATGCCGAACTTCTGAACTATTGTGAGATCTATGGCTCACGATCACTTGCATGCAGATCGGACAATTGCAATTTGTTTTTCACCACTGCATCAACCAATCCAATAGTCAAGTACTTTTCCCGGATCTACGATGTAGATCCACTTTGGGACATCAGAACTTCGGGCTTCTGCCCCTTTTGTTCTTTCACACATAAACTTCGTCATATACCTTTCTCCAGATTTGATGGTTGTGAAGGATCCTCCTTCTCCCGAACATATCGTGTGGCCTAAATTAAAACCTTGCAGTTCCAAACCCAGGGTTACTACAATCTCCTTTATCTATTGTCTTTCTTGAACTGCTATATTTGTTGAGCTTCCAAAACATGACCAAGGTGTTCTCTTGGCACTCTGGAACACTCTGAAATTCAAATTTTGTCCCTCTTGACAACAATTTGCTTTGATCTTTTGAATCCATAACCACTTATACGACCCAATTTAGGCTCAGTTTTGAAAACTGGGCTTTGAAATTCAATTTTGTCCATTTCAACAACAATTCCTTTTTGAAACCATTTCTGCAACTTTCACTTTCATGGCCCATCCAGGATCAATTTTGAAACCATGGCTCTAATACCATTTTGTAACATCCTCGACCACCAACCCCTACCAGGAAACACTACCTAAACAAATGTATCTTTTCTTTTCTGCTCTAGTACCATTTGGTGATAGCCCAAACCTTAATCTATTCGGCTATTCATAACATAGATACTTGCGGAAACATCATACACATCCATATAAACATAGAAATGAACATGTATCATATGCATATAACATATAAAAATATACATACAACATATTTTGTTCATACATAGATTAATGTGGAAGAAATAATAACACATACACATTAACGGTGGATTAACATTCTTCAATCACATAGCATAAAACATAAATAACAGTAAAAGCATACATGCAATAATAATAGAAAAAACCCATAAATATACGACACATACATGCAATACTCATCAATATAGCATGTATAAATACACAAAATGTAAATTCACAGAGTAATGGGTATTTATATTTTACTTGAAGTACACCAACCGCGTGAAGACCTTCCATGAACCTCCCAACCATAAACCATGTTTCTCATCACTCTCAGCAGTGGGTCATCCCCGAGATGGGAATAAACTCCATTGGACAAGGTATTCCTAGGCTTGGCAAGGACAACATGAAAATCACACAGATCAACATGAAGTATTTTCTCCCAGGAGACACTTAGGCCCACAGTCGAAAGACCCTCATTCTCCACCTTCTTGTCCCACCCTAGGAGTGTACAACTTCACTATCAAAAGTCCATCAGTTGTCCACTCCCCTTCTAGGGCTTCAACAATAGGTTGGACCAAAAGTCTCATAGTACTATAGCAGCTATGGGAGTCCCTCTAGGAGAACACACTTCCTCATCAAACTCTCTCACTTGGATAGATTTTCTCACACACTTGACAACCTTATTCTTAAATCCAACTCCTTATCAAATACAACAAAAACATTCAACTAATGCACAGGTGATGGCAACAACCGAAAATGGGTAAGGACATATAATATGGAAGAAATTCGTGCTCATCCAAGGAATTGCACTGGCAACAACAAACAATCGTTAAGACAAAACACAGGCTCAGGAAAATACAGGTGTTTTTTTCTTCACAGGAAAAGTACAGGGTAGCTCAAAATGCTTGTATGTTCTAGGGATGTGTGAGTAATGTAGGGGTCAACGATGAAGGCAATGGCTCCCCCCGTGAATCAATGGTGAATCGGTAAGATGGAAGACATGTGATAATGGTGATGGTTGTGAGAGTGGAGAGAGAGGTGAGGGTGGTGAGATTCATGAGAGGAACCCCCAATGAGCAGAATTCCCCACCTAAAAACTACATGCGCCCAGGTTGGCAGATTTCTTCCCGAATCTTCATGAATTCCACTTAACTCTCATTCTGTTTCCCCGGGAACTTAGGAAAACACATATTATGTCAACCTTAGCCTTTAGGAAATAATATTATAATATTATTCCTTTAACTATAATCCCTCTAGCTTAGACCCTATTCCTAGACACTTAGCCCCTTCCCTTACCCTGCCTACTGGAAGTCCAATCCCCCATAACTCTCTCTTCATGGTCGGTCTACACATAGTGATTTTGTTTATTAATAATCTACATAATTACATATACAAAATTAGGCCCACTGGCCTTAGCCTCTAGGATATCCAACCTAATACACACATAATCCTACCAACATATAATAACTCGGCTCAACAACCTATCAAACATGTTTACAATTCATAATTACAACTGGGGTTCTACCTGGGGATATTACACTCCTCTTGGGTGAGGCATACCTACTTTAGGGAGGGAGGTCCCTTTCAGCCACTTTATCCTATTTGTGTGCATATTTTCCTTTTGATTTTATTTTGGTGTTCTATTTTATTATTAGTTGACCTTAGGATTTTATATCATGCCTTGAGTTGTCATTATTATGGATAGTGGAGTTACTTTGACTCCCACATTTACCACTACCTCCCCCATGAAATTAACTGATTTCATGGGGAAGAATCCATCCGTGTTTCATATTGGTATGCATAATTATGATACTTAGTCAATGCCTTGGGTCTCTACTCATTTTCCTCTTGTTATGCCAAACATTCCTTCACCCTTTCCATACTCTCCCTTGCTTTATTATATGAATCCTAGTTTTGGATACAGGGGCACGATGGCGTCACTGTCTACATCCTCATTTGATAGGATTCATGTCCCTCAACCAACTCTCATGGTGGGAGGTTGGAATATCCCTTCTTATGGATCCAATCTTGGCTTCATATTTCTAGGAGCTAGTGCTCAAATGGGTTGTTATTATACTTATTAGACCCCATCCGTGTATCCTTCATATGATATGATAGTTCCTATGAAGAATATTCCCATGGAGGGTATCCATATGTCCTATGGTATTTCATATGGAGGGAATCAATTTCATGGAACCCCTTCACATGGGGGAAACATAAATCCTCACTTGGCTAATCCTTATCACGCTTTTGTCTCTTCATAGACATATGCTTGAGTGATGATTCATGTACAAAACTCTATGGATCAATTAGGTGGAGGATACTACATTTCTATACAAGGACAGGCTATAGACGAGAATCCTTCCTTGACTACAATATCTCAAAACCAGTATTACTCGGGACCTTGGTCTCAGATGCCAAAACTAACCTCCAATGTTAGTCCATCCCATGCAAGTCATACTAGAATTCCATCACCAACCTTTTCTAGTCTTGTTGGGAATTGGTCAGCAACCTCTACATGTCATGTTGAAGACTCGCGACCAACCACTGCAAGTCATGTTGGGGGAATCACTCTAGTCTCCATGAGTCATACTGACATAACATCTCCCACCTTTGTGCATCATATGGGAGATGAACCACCAGCTTCTTCTAGTCACCCTGAGAGCATGTCACCAACCATTTTGAATGATGTTGGGGGAATTCATATGATTGATAAGACTAGACATGTAAGACATAATCCCAAGTTCCTTTGTATGGTTTTCGAAGGAGATCACCTTACTCGTTTGTTCCTTTCTACTATTGCAGTACCATAAACATGGTACTTGTCTAGGGGCCCTTTGGGTTATGATTCTTCTTTGGTTTCCCAACACTCTTTTTATCCTTTTATTGACACAACAGTCATGTCAATGCGATCATCACCTGACCCCATGGCGTAGACCTCCGACCCTCAGCCAAGATCCACACAGGATCATTCTCCCTTCGAATCCACAAAACTGAAATGGTTCTTTCGTCCCTCACTGGAACCCCATGAATCCGATCCATAGGTCCTTTCTAGAAAAACCCACCTGCACAAACATGCACTAGGCACTAGCTTTCACCTGCACACAGCCTCCAGAGATGTCCGCGACCTTTTTCCGAAAAAGGAAATTTTGGGTTTCACAATTTCACGAACCCCGGCATCAAGTTCCTCTAGCTCCTTGATCCCTTGAATGTTGAAATGTCGAAATGCCAAAATTTTTGTCTATGTGATTACATCCTCCATGACCACAGCCCAACTCCGAAGGTATGTCACATTTCGCGACTTCAGGACTTTCAATGCCAAGTGTCTGACTTCTTGTCCTCGGGATTGTCAAAATGATGAATCCCAAACTGTGAAACATGTGACTGCAGCCTCACTCCAAAGATGTGTTGGTTTCAGGACTTCGAGGTTTCCAAGTGCCTGACTTCTTTTCCTCGAGATGGCTGAAAATTTGAATCCCGAAATGCTGAATTTTTGAACTCCTTCGAAGTTCCTTCTCCACGGCACGTCGTGTTTCACAACTTTGGGGTTTTCAATCCTCTATGCTCGACTCCTTGTCTTCGGGATCACCTAAAAGCTGAATCTTGAAATGCCAAAATGTGTGCCTGTCTAGTGGTTAATGCTATTCCTCATAATGCTTTCAGGTTTTTTTGTTTTGGGACTTCACGATCCTGGCTGCAACAACTCCTTGCCCCTTCGAGCTCCCGGTATCTGAAATGATGAAATACCGAACCCTGAAATGCAGGTCTTCCACTCCAAATTGGGATCAATGGCTCATAGCCTCTCCTGATCTGACGACTTGTGTCTTTTTGGGATTTCACAGGTCAAGAGTTCCAAACTCTTACCCTTTGCATTCCCGGTAGCCGAAATGATGAAACCCTCCTTCTCGGAAGTTCCCTAAAACCTCGAACGCTCACCCATATCTTCCTGTTGGACAGTCATTATCCTTTCGATATTTCATGGGTCAAGAGTCCCGACTCTTTCCCTTTGTATCTCCTGGTAGCCGAAATGTTGAAATAGGCCTTTCGTTCCCTTCTTCACATACGAGGTTTAAACATCATGCAGCTTCTCCTTGATCCAATGACTATCGATCCGTACGCCCAGATCTGACGGCACATATCTCTTTCTCCTGCACACTCTCCTCCTTCTTTCCTAGACATAGATTCAACGGTCCAAATTCTTATCCTCTCTAGCTGATCTAATGGCAGTTGTGCTCCCTCTTGAGCTTGCGTTTATTCCTGAACTTGGAAGACTTTATATGCTTCAAAGGTCTCAGCCTTTGTTCCTGTTGTGAAGACTGTATCCTTGGATCCCACTTTCATTCTAAAGATGATGTCCCTCCTGATATTTTCAAACTCTTACTCACCAAAGGGTGTCTCGACTTCTATGATTCCCTACAGCTATGGCTCTGTGTGCAAAGGCATTGTTCCTCTTGAGCTTCTGAACTTGAGACAAGTTCACTCTGAGCGCACTTCTTGCACTATTCCTTCTGAGCTTAAGAACTTCATACAAGTTCTTATTTTCAGACTCCTTGTGCTGCCGAGTTTTTTGGATAACTCAATTCGAAGTATTTCTTGCAAAGAAATTCTTCACACCCTCCTAGAATTCTTTTTCTTGATGCACACCTTGCAGAGCCTCTGCACACAACTATTCTATATATCCTAAGTTCATCATGCTCAACCTCTAAATATCCTTGCCCCTTTCTGTTCTTTAAAGGATGTAAGTTCCCTTTGTAAAATTATGCTCAAGCACTCCTTGTTGAGCCTGCAGACTGTTCAATAACCCTATGAATGTCTTCACTTGTGACGCTTCTCTTATCTCTGAACTCATAATAGAGTTCCCTTTGTGCACTCTGTGTACTCACTCAATTCCCTCCTGGTAGAGCTCTACAAAACCTATAGTGGTTTTGTTCTCTCAACGAACTCGAAATAGAGTTCTCTCTCCAATGCATCAAGTGCATTCACTCAATGCCCTCTTGGTAGAGCTTCCATAGAATTCTCAGTAATTTTGTCTTCTCTATGCCTACCTCTGCACAGTCTTACCTCCAAGGTTTTCATCAACCTTGAGGCTTCTCCTTGAGTCAATGACTTCTGCTAGCGTGCCCTCCTGAAACGTCTTTGTCTGAATCCACAGAATTCAAAAGTGCATTCCTTGCACTGGCTCACAGAACCCGTAGTATTCTGTCATGCAACCTCTTGCATGAAGCCTCAAATATCCCAAACCTGGAATCAAAGAAATCACATAAAGTAAATTCTATCTATCCCAGAAAATGCATACCTAACATACATCTACAGCATATCATCAACACATAAATAAATTCATTCATGAACTCATAAACATGTGAACGATAACATGCAGGAAAAACTGCTCTGTTTATATTAATCAAGAATGCCTGATTAGAAGGTGTTCGAGCTCGGACTGGAATAGAGTCTTGGCTCTCTCGTCTCCTCTTCTAAAACTCTATTCTAGATACCAAAAAAAGATCTTTTTATATGAGGGGTATCTTCGAGCACTTACCTCCATCCTCACCAACTCTCATTAACTTACATTCAATTACATTGAATG
>JASDQU010305830.1:12484-28271 GCA_032191745.1 Picea mariana | reverse complement strand
CCCCAATTGGTATTCTCAACTAACATCGAAGCATCCTTACTTCCTAACCTACTTCCATCTTCCATCCTATCCTTTCCTTTGTTGGAATAAGATGGAGCATCAACTATATTGACCTAACTCCACATAGAACTCGTAAGTTGAAGTGTCATACATCTCGACCAAGATTCCCCAATAGGAAACTAGCAGTCCTCATCACACGTCTAGGGGAGCGGGACTTCACACAACCCTCCCACAACTCTAGGTTTTGGAGGATAAACGGTGGGAAATAACTCCACCCCTCATAGAACCGGGGTCAACACCCTACATCAAGACATACTTTGCAACTACTGTTCTTAGAGTCACGTCATCAAACATCCACTTTTGGTAAGTTGTGCATCCTATCAAAACCACACTTACCATAGATCATAGTAATATTTCGAATCATAAATTAAATAGTAAGGACAACTTATAACATACAATATCTTCTTGATGTCTATGACATCCCAGTTACCTCAATACTATAGTCATCTGGCTATCACATAGCTCATCATCTTGTATGTTAGTTCATCAATAACACATATTGATGCAGATACATCACAAATTTATATAAGAATCCATATTTGCATTGATGCTCAATTAAGAATTGTATTCCTATTTACATCATTCATTGCATCTATTACACATTCACAACATAACTTGAATTGGTATACATGTACCGAACTTAGCCATTTTAATTTTCATGTTTAAACAATCAAATAACTATCTTTGTCATGAGCATATATCATGTAACATACAAATAGGTCTAGAGGTACACATCTCAATGTCTAACAAATTCTAACTGACTCCAAACAAATGCTAAACTTTGAATTATTAAGATTAGTAAACAACAATGTTCTAACTACCTAAGGTAAAAATATGGTGTGTTACATATACTGACAAACCATTCTTAACCCATTGTCTATGAATTCTTCATTTCAACGTTATTTTTATGTTAGAACCTATTATAAGACATCCATGGATGAGTGTAAATGAATTATTCAAATAAAAATACCATAAAAAAGTTGAAATTTTAAGTTAGGCCAAAAAAGTATGTACTTAAAAACTTTGCGATCAACCATTTTATTCATCATCATATTTTCTTATGTGTTAAATAGGTTTCATCTTTTTGTCTTTTCCACAATAAAACAATTGAAAATTAGTATTTCATGTGATAATTAAATTTAATGTGCATACAAGAATAAATTAATGACATCATACCTCTAATTCACGTTGTAATTATTGGGATGGATCCTCTCGCGTTGCAAATATGTTCATTTATTTTACCATTTCCTTGTACACTATTTTAGACATCCCCACCAACATGTATTGGTTTTCCCCATGTTTGTCCCTAGGAATTTCCATGACATGGCTTAACCAACAGACATAATGAATTTAAACCTATAGATAATTCAAATACATTAAATTTTTAATACAACTTAAAGATCTTGTTATGTTCTCTTATTTGGCTGAGTTACCATCACCCTCGTTGTAGTAAGTTTTTTTTCTTAAACTTCTATCAGCCATCTTGTATAAAACAAAAGTAGGAATCATGAGACATAAAAATTATGAATGTTTTTACAAAATAAAATTTTAGTGCGCATAATAAAATATTACACATCAGTGTGTTAATAATATGTAGATGCACAACCCAAAGGGGTTGGATCCAATGGTGTAAAGAAAGGAGTTTTTCACCATTACGAAAGGTTCAATTCCCATGAGGGATTTACCTGGAACCAGGGGGCACCTTCACGTAGTATTTGAATGTGTGGTTGCACCCATAGATACTATATTAAATGGTATCATGACCCATGCACACAAAAGTGGATCAAATTCCACCCACATTTCCTCCTATTTTTTTTCGTCTCCAAGGTGTAGGATAGTCGATGACAGAGTTTGTTGTTAAAGAACTTTGTGATTTCAAGTCATCGATTCGAAACCTGTGGGGAAAAAAATCCATCAATGTTAAGAGTTGGTGTGGCTCAAACTGGGTGCAATCTCATGGTGATTTTGACGGCTTAGATTCCCCTGAGTCATGGTTTCTCAAACCACAGGATAGTCCTGCAAGTCATGGACAAACTAGGAAACAAAAAAATAATATGTAGATGCACCAATGCGTTAATAATATGTAGTTGCACCGGTGGACCAATACTATTTATTACGCATCTTTGAACATATGAGCACATTTAAAATATGATGCTATTATTGATAGGAACATGAGCACCAGTGCGTTATTCCTGTACACTTCACACTACAAATCATGGAACTATTTTTTAAAAGAAAATTGACAACATCTAGGTTTTATATCAAATTAAATGAGTGATCGCATTGCAAAAAATACCAAATGACACATATACAAGTAAAGAAACTATATAAAAATCTATTGCTTAAAAAAAAATCTAGTTGTGAAATAGAGAGGAAAACCAATAGAAACAACAAAGAAGTTGAGGCTTCCAATATTGAATGCAACTATGAAACCCTTTTATTTTTTTATAATGCACTGGAATTTAATTGAATCAAATAGGGGAAAGATTGAGATTATGAATAGAATAAAATCACATACCTAAAATTTCTCCTCTACAAATTGTCTTGTAAATTTGGCTCTTCAAAAAAATCTACCCACTCCAAAATACTTGCTCGTAAATCTCTCTTGCCCAAATCCCCCCTCTAAATTTTCATAAAAAGAACAAAATAATTTTTAAGATTTTCATTTATAAACACATACATTTTGAAAATATTAAATTCCCACTCATTTTCTACATGCATGTTTCCTTTGTTTAACTTACTTTTTCATTTTAATAATTTTTATTTTATTTTACCATTCAGTAGTGCACCTAACAATAAACAATAAGAGTGTCTGAAAATAAGATACACCAATGCATTATTTTATAGGAATGAAACAATGTTATATTGGTTTCTAAGCGCAACGTGAAAGGTTTATCATTTTAAAATTAATTTATTTTTCTCAATAATTAATTTCTCTAACCTATTTTGGTGTGTTCATTATACACAAACTAATGCACTTTGTTATTGGCAAGCTCCATGATGTATTTTTATTTTTTATAAAATAAAAAATGATATTTTAATATTTTAAATTAATAATTGTTATGAGTGTGCTTTATTTGTTAGTCACTAGGGAAATATGTCTTGTAGGAGCATCAATGAGGTCTATCGTGTTAGGCACACCAATATTAAAACATTCATAAAAGCATTATCCCACCCACCTCCTCTAAACACCTCTCCTATAAGCATATAAGGGATAAATTGTTTTGGGGTTCCATAAAAACCTCCACTATAATATGTTTTCCTTGCAGAGATTATCTACCTATAAAATGTTCCTTAATCACCTCCGCCTCATCTCTCTAGACTATTTTCTCTAATCATGTGCTCTATTTACCGTTGTTCATCATCACATTACTTGGCTAACTTTTTGAAGTTTTATGTGGTCACCTATGATAATTCACTACTTATTACGATTTATATAAACGAGATGAAAATTATTATATTCCACAATTACCAAGATATCAACACCATATATGACACTTTCTTTCTATATTAGTGTCGCATAAAGTTGGCTATTGGAAGTTTCGATCATTTTATAAAATAAATCATTTTTTGCACTATTGTTGCACGTTGTAATCTTATCAAAGGGACTTTTCTATATTTATATGCATTCCTTTTCTTATTTATGTTAAACTCTTTTACCAAGGTAACTCTAAAATTATATTTTTATACAAAGGGAAGAGAGACACATGTAAATGAAAGATAAACAATAAACAAGAAAGCATCAAGTTCTCTATAATTTCATCTTAATGATTAGAATTTTGTTGCAAAATTTGAAAATAAGTAGAGAGCACTTCATATTTTTGTCCAGGTAAAACTAATTTTATAGAGAAAATTACAAATAAGAAGGAAGTCATCTATACTATCTAATAAATAATTAGAATTTTACCAAAAAATTACAAATAAGCAACAAGTACCCTATATGTTCATCTAATTAAAAAGAATTTTACTGAAAATTTGTAAATAAGAAAGAAATCCTATTTTACTGAAAATTTGCAAATAAGAAAGAAATCCTATGTATTTTTGGCTAAATAATGAAAAATTTGTGGTGAAATTACAAACACTACAATGAGAACACCTTGTAGCAGAAGTTTTTATGGAACCGCCCCAAAAAAGTATCCCTTCTCTGTTTATAATGAAGGTTGCTAGCAGAGGTGGGTTGTTGAAGGTTTTTTTGGATTTTTTTTACTGGTGCAACTATAATGTGCATGCGCCCTAGTGATGAACTAATTAGGTGAACCTTTATCCATTATAAATAAATAAAAATACAAGCACTGAACAATGCGGCCAAATGCACATACACAGGATGACCTGACTTGTATCATTTTCATCTAATGTAGTGAGATAAGGTAAAATAAAAAAATAAAATACCAAACCAATTTTCATTATTACACCTCATTCTATATTTCCAAAATCTTAGACAAACATCAGTACTCACTCTTGTTCCAAGGACGCCCCATTTGTAATTATCTACAATGAGTTTGATAGCTCCACTGGTACATTCCACACATTTATAAATTTTGGAAGATATTGTGAATTTTCATTTCTTATCTATGGTGGAACCATGTATTATTAGAACAAAATAGGCGATGCAAATTTTTTATTACCTTCTTATTTTCATTTTAATTGGATTAAAATTAAAGTTGGTGTAAAATATGGTTGTTTTTAGATTTTTTTTAATTTCACACAATGCATTTGAACACTTTGGCTCACCCCATAAGTAAGTGCATTATGTAAATATACATGTAGAACCATCGATGGTGTGAACACCATCAACAAATGTGATGCATTCATTTACATAACCGCACTGCGTCAAATTTTGAAAAATAAGCATAGCGATGCATCTTCATAGACGACTTGTTACTAGTGCATTATAAAACACAATGAACTTCTAAACAAAATGATGGTGTTCCAAGAAAATGGTAGCACCAACACATTTACATTAACTAGTCTCACCGCATAATATCCAACATAAAAAAATTAATTTAGCACTACACCGAATTCCACCAAATGCACGGGTGTTGTGCATAGCACGACATTTGGGATAATTATTTAACAATTTAATATAGTGGTGCATATTATGAGACACCCCATTACCAATTAGTCATAAAAGACAACATACCAATCAAAAACCTCCATTGATCCAAGAAAAATGGAGCCCCAGTGTTTTCCTTTTAACCAACCGTAATGCCTAGTTTCCAACATAAAAAATTAAACATAGTAGTTTTTTAATGTCCATTAAAAACATTGGTGTTGTGCACAATATGACATCGGGATAAATATTTAGAAACCTATCATATCAGTGCATCTTAGAAATTTCCCCGTTACAAGTGTTTTGTGGCCACAACAACCACCCATTAATTATGATTTTACAACCAAAAGGAAACCCCCCTACTAAAATTTGAACACTAATCCCTAATCCTGTAATATTATGAGTCTATTATTTATTCTTAATATACTTCGAGGGAGTTGGAGGGTTTTATCTTTATTGATGATTTTATTTATAAAGGTTTATTAATCTTTGTGATCTTATGTTTTCATATGTCTTCACAATGCTTCTTCTCTTATGATGGTTCATTAACATTTGTATGATGAAATTGACAAGATATCTTTGGGACCTTGTGCATATTTTGAAGTATTTGATGATCCTATATGGTTGCAAATATTGATATTATATTGTTTACCTTGAATGAATTTACTCTTTAGGAGTTTTTAATGGATGACTTAAATGAAGAAGATGTTTTCAATTTGCATCCTCTTACTTACATGTTTTTTCTAATGTCTTTATCTTTATTCTTTCATGTATTGATTGTATTATTTGGTTTAAAACTCTTATCTTGAATCACAAAGTCAAAAATACTTTCTATAAGTTTTAGTTTAATTGCATACACCTATCATAATATTTATCTACAAGAGTGCGGATCATGGATGATTTTCTTTGAGAAACCTCTTATCTTCATTTCCTTATTTTTCATACAAAATCAATGCTTATTAATAAGTTTATTGAAGTCAAAGGAAATAAATGTAATGTTTATAACATATTGGATAATATATCCTTCCTTTTTTAACAAATTTTATTTTTTTTAATTGTGGTAACAAGCTGCCATGTCAAGTTCTTATTAGGTCCCTCTAATCATTCAAGTTGTTAAGAAAGATCATGAATATGAACAAGATCATGTATAGTTGGTCACAAAACATAGAGAGAAATAAAGAACATTCCTTCTATTGAATGAAGAGATACGAAAAAAATCAAGAATGCTTTAGGAAACCTCATATTTCTCTACCCAATCACTTCAATTTTTTCATCCCTATAGAAATCCCTTGATATTGCTACACTTGGCCAAGATTCTCTCTAATGTAGATCTTTCTCCGCATTGATTATTGCATTCGGAATTGAGCCTTGTCTTTCAAAAACCCCATCTTGATTTTCTGTTGTCACCATATACATTATTTTCTATTTTCACTTCTATTCCATGACTTGAATGTTAATGTATTTTATTATGTTTTTTGGAACCTTGACTATTGATCAGTTACCTTATCGAGTTCTTCCTTATCGAAGGATATATTCACCTTATGTTTTTAAATAATGAGGCCTATTGGGTTCCTCTCGTTGGGTTATTCCCATTTTATAATTCATTTTATCTTATGAATGGTTTTTTTTGAAACTTGAATGTCGATAGCATATCAGATTCCTCTCTTCAGGATCCTCTTTATCATATTCCCACCTATCGGGTTCCACTTTATCAGAATGACATATCCCTCATGTCAAGATGGATTCAAGCTTCGATCCATCTTATGTGTCACCCTTTGTGGTGTTGACGTGGCATTATCATGTCATGTGATGTGCCAAGTTTGTTATCCACTAGTTGTTTTCCACTTTTCCTAACAACGTTCATGTGATCTCGACCCAATTCGACATGTATGGTATAACGTGGATTACACCACATACTTTTCTCCACTCGATTGCTATCACGATGCTTGTTATCATAAAGGTATTAAATCAACTTGATAATTTGGACTTTCTGAAATTTGAAAGACGATAGCCTATCAGATTCTATCCCAAGGGATTTCACTTGACCATCAGACTCCAAAACCCATCATCTTCTCACTTATCCCAAAATCCTATCAAATCATTTTCTATTGGGGTGATCTATATCGAATCCCCCTCTTTGGATTACTCTTTTCATATTGACGAAGCTCAAATTTTTATCGTGTTCTCTATTATCGGATTATCATATTAAGAAAGCCATAATTTTGAAACCTTATAATTTCTTTCCACTTGTCACCTCAGTTTGACATATCATTCAATAATATATGATGTGGCATGTTACATGTCAGCTAGGATTCATATCATATATTGTTTCTCCCTACGTGGCTCTGACGTGTCATGATGATGGGTATTTCCTAACGTGGAATTTAGGATTGACTCATATGATTGGGTTTGAATCATTCCATAGGGTTTGACTTATCAAAAAAACACTTTCAAAAAAATCTTTTTGAATACACATTTTTCAAAAAAACTATACAATATAAAGATTTTGAATTAATTTTTATTTCTTTTTAATTACAGTTTTATTATTTCAATCCTAGGTTATTTCTATTGAGGGTATGGTAAAAAATTTAATGTGATATCGACACTATATACCTTTCATAAATCCGAATAGAGGTTACATGGGAGAGATTCAATAGTATAAACCCTTCATAATAAAACTCCCCAATGTATGTGGGATAACTTTTTAGAGTACAACATCAATGGTCTAGATCAAACCCCTGAGAAGATCAATGGTTGTTGAGCATTAACTTTAAATTGTCAGAACACGTCATCCAAGAATCCAAATCAGGAAAGAAAGGACTCATAGTAAAATTAGTGGGGAGAAGAAAAAATTAGAAGAAGAATTTGAACTCTATAAGCAACATAAATTCTTATAAAACTCAGGAGAAAATGAGGCACGAATTTTGTTGGAGATGGACCGTGAATTGTTTCAAAATTCATATCTCAAGTTCATGGTGGTTTAATCAAGTGTGAGATGGCTACTTGGAAAGATAGAAAAATGAAGAAGATACTAATAAAGTCGTTAGAGAAAATGAGGCACGAATTTTGTTGGAGATGGACCGTGAATTGTTTCAAAATTCATATCTCAAGTTCATGGTGGTTTAATCAAGTGTGAGATAGCTACTTGGAAAGATAGAAAAATGAAGAAGATACTAATAAAGTCGTTTTTACTAGATTGATGGATGAGGCAGATTCGGTTGAGCAAAATAGAAGATATTTCCAATAATGGTGACTTGTGGAATTCATACAATGTGAATATGACAACTTTAAATTTTTTATTTTTATTTTTTAAAATGTCATATATTTATTAATGAGTATGTAAGAGGAATTTGAATTGTAAGATAACAAATCAGAGGGAGACAAAACAAAAAGTTGTCATTGAAGAAAAATAACAACTATGGGAAATGAAGAGTCTCTATTATTTTATAAAAGATAATTCATTGTATGAAGGGAAGGACATTTTCCCATTGTATCTTCAGATGGTATTCTTATATCTAATTCCATAAAGAGTAGAAGACATTTTGGGATCATAAATGTTTCACAAGTTTTGTATATGGAACTCTTCTTCATATGTGGTTGATTTATGTGTTTCTTGATTAATTTGTTTTATCAATTATTTCTATACATGTTATTTAAGACGTATATTCATTTATGATTTCTGACGGATACATGAATGGTGTTATAGGTGTAATTTTTAACTATTTATGTTTATATATGTTGCATTATCATTTTCATATATTGTTGGTTGTTATGAGTTATTTCTGCAACCAATGATATCATCTTATATTGTATTTATCTATTACCTTTTACCCTGCGCGGGATAGATTATAAGTAGCTAGATATGATTATTTTTTTCTATTTTAGATTAGACTTAGAGTTAAATATAATTCTTCGAGGGGACAATTCAATGTTTTTCCCATTTTTTTTTATTTTAATTCATAGTGGAAACCAAACCGACATATTGGTCGAAAATACTACACCAAATGAGAGTAGGTCTGATTGGGACCTTCCATTGGGAGTTCCACCTTACGAGTTGATTGATAGGCCATTTGGGCCTGTCAAGAGAAATGGTGCTAGAAGGAGGGACAAATGACAAGATGAGTTTGTGGAGTCATTCGTATTAATTTTTATTTATTTATTTATGGCTCCATCCCATATATGTTTGTGGATATTATTTCTTGGTATTGTACATATTAAAACTACTAGAATAAATTTTGATTTATTATCTCAAATTAAATTTCATGGTGAGGGAGAGACAAATCCATCTGAATATGTTTTTCATTTTTTTCATTTTTTTTCTCATAATATTACTAATTAAAGTATGATTTACAGGTTGTTCACTCTCACTTTCTTAGGCCGAGTCAAGAGTTGGTGTGAGACTTTGTCGACCACCTCTATTCACACATGGGAAAAATTTATGCATGAATTTGTGCATTCTTTCGAGAATTATTATTATGATAACTTGTGTGATGAAATTTTATAGCTTATAAAGAAAAATGATGAATCTCTAGAAGACTTTTCTATTCATTTTAGTCATCTTCTGTATATATTTCATTTAGATGAGATGCCCTCTATCAATGATTCACTTAGATACTTTTAATTTATCTTACTAATGAAACATATTAGCTAGAGGATGAATAATATAAATTAAGTATTAACGTACCCTTACATGTTGATTTGGATTTACATGAAAATGTTGAAAATACTAATGATTTGGTTGGATTGCATATGTCTGCATATTTCTTTACTATGGGTGATATTGATCAGAGAAACAATTATTTTTCGGAAGAAACATATGTATCGTCCCACCACTCTGTCCCCCCTTTCTTACCTTGGGATGAAAAAGAGGCCTCTTGTGTAATAAATTCAAGTTTTGAATTTTTTGTAGCTAACCAAGAGGAGCATTTTTCTATTGATAATGGGACACGTCAGGTGACACCGATGGTTATGTTAGGTTCCCATTATTCTATCTGACCTTTTTCATAACAACAAATAGAGGAGGCTATGGAGAAAAACTTAAATTCTAATAATTTTGTTAACGAAGAAAATTGAGACACTCATGGCATGAATCCTTCCTCACCCATGTGTTAGGGTCCTATAAATTAAAGGAAGTATGATTATTCAGTTTCTATCTATTGTTTCTCTCATGAAAGCTCCCGACTTGCATGTTTTCCTCGAATGACTTTACCCTTGTTAGTGTTTGGCAGTCCTATCAATCACCAATGATCAAATATGCTCTTTCAAGGTTGTTAATAGGGTCCTAGTTCAAATCTTTAGGTTTTCAAATAAAAATTGTCTCACTGGTTAGTGTGTCTAGGTGTGTTACTACTCCTTCAAGTTCATGTTTTAGTCATGCCATCACTCATTTTGAGGAGTAATCACTTAAATTTCTTCATCACCATATTAGTCAAGAAGTCCCTCTACACTTTTGACTTCACCAACACAACAATAGGTCTTAAGATGGAACTTGAGCTGCAAAAGGAACCATCTTCACCAAGATGCCTAATCATTGTTGATGAACTCATTCGGGTAGAAATTAAGAAAATAACGACTATTGGTTTGATAGGGTGAATTTCCACTTTGAGAAACTTATTAAGAGGGAAAATAGGAACAGCAAATTACAAATACACATGGCCATGCATTATTATACAAGGAACAAGGTCTTCCAAATCAGAAACAAGCAAGTGAAAAAGAAACTAAAGCAAACCCTAATGAGGAAAAAAGAGAAGGAAAAACTTGACTTGCTAGCCGAGGCCTCCCTCATGGATTAACATATCATCTCCTAGCTTCATGGAACAATTTTGGGAAAATGTTTGAAAAAATATTGTAAAATTTTGGTTTTCTATGACTTTTGGCCTAAATTAGAAATATCAGTTCAGCCTTGGCGCTGCGCTTTTTCCTTAGACCTCAAAATGCTAAAAAAATTATATTGGTGGATATATAGTACCGTACACATGTCATATATCTATTTTTTGTGCCTTATCATTAAACAAGTTGCGAGAAAATGCCCAATAACGGATCAAAAAATCACTCTTTGCCACCTTTCTGCACCAGGCGTTGTTCTTTTGGGAGTAGTTGTGGGAAAATGAAATATTATCCATCATGGATTGTCCATTTGGATTTCTTGAGGTCTATAATGAAAAAAAGACATCCTAATATTTCCAATGCTTCTTTCAGAAGTTAGTTTGGATCATGGGAAGACGTTCAAAAGTCCTTCACAATTTGGTTGTTGTGCTTTTGTAGGGAGGCACTGCATTTTTACATAGTCACCATGTTCTTGTCATATATTTTAAACCCCACACCCATTTTCCATGAAATTTACATAGGAGATGAATTTGGATGAGATGAAAACACCCACATAATTTCAGCTCAAAATGATGCACATTTTTGACGAAATGAGCCATCATCATCTTCAGCCATTTTGGGGATATATCAAGATTTGTGACTCTGTTTGGGTTGAGAATTATTTTGGAGGTGTATTATGATGATATTAATCTTCTGTGAAAATTTCAGCCCATTTGGATTTACCTTTTGAGAGATATGCCCAAAATATAGTTGTTCCACGATTGTTGTTGTGATTTTTACTCTGTTTTTGTCATCATGTTAAAAATAGGTTTTTGACCAAATGGAGATGAATTTTCGAAAACAAAAGAATTTTTATATTAAGAATGGAACCAATAACAATAACCTCCTTCATTTTTTTCATAGGTGTTATGGTTCAAGAGATATGAGTTTGTCTTCCTTGCTTCTCTTTTCGCTGTGTTTCTGGACAGTTTGACTTGAAGCCAAGTTTTGAGGTGTTTGGAGCAGGGGTTTTCAAATCTTGATGACTCCATTGTGAACTAGAGATCCAAATATCTCCATTGATCCTTTCAGATATGTATTTGGAGTACTGGAAGGCTTTCAAAAGTCCCCTCCAAGGTTGCTGATGCATTTTTGCAGATTAGTGTTGTGTTTCTGGGAAATGCGACAATTTTTTAATTTTCTTGGTCAAAGTTGATTCCCACTGATGTAATTCGAAATATAGTGAATTTATATGATGTAATTAAGTTTCATGGTGTTGAATTATATTTTTCCATGTGGATTTGGTGATATTGAATGCTTGTCAAAGTCAAATTGAGTTAGTTGAAGTAAACTAGGAAGCATGTTTTGACTTTCCTAGCTTTGGGTATTGTTAGAGATCTTTTTTTGATCTGATACTAGGAGGTAGGATTCTAACCCTCATACGGGGAAAGTTGTTTTGTATCTATATGTAGACCCAAGAGAGTCAATAAAATGGTTGGATGCTGGGTAATCATGGTGTGAAGATAATGTACATCATTTGACAGAAATAATGCAGTTGAGGCATTTATAAGATTCTTGTGGCATTTATATTGGTGCAGTATATCTTCTTTTTGTTAAAATGTTTTTATCATTCTCTATGATGATTTTATGTTTTTCCCATTCTAATCATCAGAAGAAAGTCAAAGTAACATAATTTATTTCATATACTTTGTCTCTGGTTTTGTAATGATTTATATGTTTTTCATCTGAAGCCTACTAAAGGAATTATTAGCTTCTCCTATGCTTAGTGGAATTTCCCCTCTTTTCCCTCTTATCCATTCCATTTATTATGAATAGATACAACATAGGTGCCTATCCCGCCCTGTAATGTTTCTTGTAGAATCTGCCTTGATTTTACACTCTTTGACCCCATTTCCCAATGCTCCATTTTCTCTGTTCCAACCAAACAATTAAAAACAAACAAACCTTGACCTGTCATAACTAAAATAACACTGTAAACTCTAACAAATATAAATCCTAAAGAGAGATCCCTCTCTGAAGTTGGAAGGGCTAGATCCCAACTTCGAAAGAGGTTTGTGGTTACCTCGGTTTCCGTTGATATAGCCCAAGGAAATTACCAAGTGATAACATAAGGGAGACCATACTGGGGAACCTTCCTCAAAAAAGTGTATTGGGTTCTAGATATGACTATTGATGGTGAAAAATAGTCAAACACTAAGCAGTCTCTGTATTATTCACCTGGCGACTCTATAACGAACCTCCTCGTTACGACAAAAAACCTCTCATAACAAGTGCAAATTTTTTTTGTGTGTGTGCATGTGTAGAAGGGTAATAAAGACAATATACTCTGCGTTGCAACGCGACAACAATTCATGACACATGTAGTTGCGATAACAACATAAAGATCTAAGACACACATCAAGCATCAGCAAGTAGTGAATGATAAGCAACTGACAAAATAAATAAGACTGACTACCCGCCCGTCCTACCCTATAATGGTTAGGACCTCCAAGACACATAAGAAACGCTCAAGCCCAGGTTCCCATCCATTTTAACCATTTAAGGTCTCAGGGTTGGCGACTGTTTTGAGGAAGATGGAGGTGTCTACATCCTGCCCGACTCAACGGACCAAGCCTACTAAACTAAGGACAATCATCCTGGAAACACAACAATAAATGCACAGGTAGCTAGAACCCTTACCGTAAGAAACCAAGGACATCAAAGTTTACATAATCAAGTGTAACCCTTTACTTCTATTAAACATCGACACCCTCCATGGGTAGTGCAAGCTAGAATGACTTCGTCAACATCCCAGAACCATATCGTTTATGCTAGAAGTCGAAAGGTGAAGGAGGGAACTAATTTATATTAAAGAAATTTGTTTTAATCAAATCTGGTAGATGTTACCCCCTAAAATTTAATCAACACCCTCAACATTCATAAATAAACTGTATCCCCATCATATTAAAACCAAGCTCAATTTATATTAAACCATATCCACGTTATATTAAAGAAATACCCAACTACAGTAAAACCATATCCAAGTTATATTAAAGCATTATCCAATTATATGAAAATCCGTAACCAAATCATATTGAACCACATCAAAATCATATTAAAGCCATACCTAAGAGAAATTAAACCAAAATCACATTTATAATAGAACCATACCCATTACAACATTACCCTCTAATCATTATTAAGACAAAATATTCCCATCTGAATAATAAGATAGGTTCATTTGGTTTAGTAGATTGTGAATCATTACCAACAATTGGATGATAAAAAGGGATTATAAACTAATTGACTATCCTAGATCCTTACTAGTTAAAAAATTGATTGAAAGGAGAACGAAGTTACCATTAAATTCAGAACGAACTGTGGGAGCAAGGATCAAATTTCAATTGAAAATCTATATATATAAAAATTTTACAGAGCTACCCCATGAAGACAGTGTTCCATTGACAAGGTAAAAACATTAAAAAGTTATTTTAATTGGCAGTTGTTATTTAACCCTGATGCATAATCGGTCTCAAACTGACATCTAAATCCAATTTCATCCCAACTCATTTTACTGGTTATTCACCTTAAATAAGCATAACTAAATAACATGGAAAGTTGTTGTTAGAAAATAAATATGATTTTTGTCAGAGGTTAAGCATGCTCATCCATTGATGCACGTAGATAACAAGATTGCTAAATCCGTCCACATTAATGGTTAATGCTAAACGGTAAGGGAGGGATGTGGTACAAAAAAAATAAAGGGGTCGTTAAGACGCAATCATCAGTTGATGGGAAACGTTGTGCCCAACGCTCCAGAGGAAACCACCTGACCGCCATTATTGAAAGGAGGGATTATTCGGAAAGCCCTGGACGAGATTGTCATTGCCAAATTAGTAAAAGAAAAGGGAATTTGTTGTGCAATAGCACCAGAAGGAGACTACAATGTGAATCAAGGAGTGTAACTCATTGAGGTTGCCGATTGAACTAAGGTTATTCAATGGTTCAAATCTTAAATGAATCACTATTGGTCTGTTGGGATTCGAGGTGGAGAAGGCTAAAAAGACAACGCTAACCACAATTGATCAGGGTCAAGGCTTAATCGATAGATCACAGTTCTAAAAGAATCACTTCTAAGTGTGAGGATTATATGTACTCGTCGACATACTAGAGAAATGACTTGTCATTTGCGATATAATTAAGAATTCACTAGAAATATAAAATCTAGATTCGCCATTTGAAAATTATAGCATATAGATTGTCACCTAAAATACAGCATCGCTGACTGCAAGAAAAACACAATCAGGGAAGTCAAACTCGGTTTGGGAGCGAAGTAACCAAAGGTAACTCGCCAGTTAATTCAGCCAGCGAAATTTAAAAGGGATGTAGTGTTATCTGCAATTTTGGTCATTGTGATGATGTAATGATAATGACATGATGATAGAATAATCAAGCTCTTTACCAAGAACATTTCTATGAGAAAGATTACACTTATCAGCTTCCAGAAATCATATTTTAAAGATAGTTCGCAGGCTACATATATATTCTCCTGCGAGAATGCCTAATTCTCGCAGGCTGCATTCAGCTGGGGTGCGAACTTCTCGCACTGTGCTCAAGGCTATGGTGCGAACTTGTTTTTAAAGGAGGAAAATGGACAAGTTCTCGATCCTTCTAGAAGGAATCTTCTAGAAGAGTGAGTTGGCTTTCGAATGGTTGGCAAAGTACTGACTTCCCAGATATCTTGAGATCATTCCCTATCCAAGTAACTAATCAATCTTCTCCTATATATTGAGGGGATTGCTCATGGAAAAGGTTAGAAGCAAGCTAGCAAGAGATTGATTGGAGAATTGGTGCAAGACTGTATGGAGGACT
>JASDQU010305830.1:0-12384 GCA_032191745.1 Picea mariana | reverse complement strand
TAATAAGAACAACTTATAGCATACACTATCTTCTTTATGTTTACGACATCCAAGTTACCTCAACATTATAGTCATTTAGCTATCACATAGCTCATGAACCTGTAGGTTAGTTTACCAATAACTCATATCCATGCATATTATCACAATATCATATAAGAATCCATATCTATACTGGAGTTCAATTAAGAAATGCATGTTTATTTTTACCAGTCCTTGCATCTATTATACATCCAAAAGATAACCTAAACTAGTATCCATGTACCAAAATTCTTTGTTTTAACTTTCATGCTTAAACAATCAGAGAACCATCATTGTTATGAGCATATAATGGTAAGAATAATATCATGTAATAGATAAACATGTCCATATGTATTCATATCAAATGTCTAACTTAGTCGAACTAAATCTAATCAAATATTAAGCATTGAATTACTAACGTGAGTAAACAACAATTTCCTAACTGTCTAAGGCCAGATATGGGGCATTGCACTAAGCATTAGGGGCCAGGAATGAAACCTTAAACCACCGCAATGGTAGAAAACCCAAGTATTCAAACAAAGGATGAACACCTTTAGTAGCCACTCACACAACCAGATCAAAGATCAACACACTGATGTTTTTGCCTAGAAAAAACTGTATGGGGAAACATCCACAACCCCAACCAACACAACCACTTGGAGAAATTTATTAATGCAAAATAAAAATATTACAGAGAGATTTACAAGAGGGTCTCTCACAAACGATCATCGACAAATGAACCCCCATTCTCTTTAAATAGAGATCATGGAAAAATATTTTTCTAAGCCATAGATAAATGTATCCATTAAGATCGAGGAGAATATGATCCATCGAATCACTCTATGTCGATAACATATTATGACCATCATATTACCTAACTACAAATTCATACTAATTCATACTAAAAAAAAACACTTTTACCTAACAACACATTAGACCAAGCAGATATTAACTAACTCCTAAGTGTCTAAATATCCGAACATCCCCCCTTAAGAACAACTTGGGATAGGATTAAAGTATCTACAAACGTGACATAATAGGAGAAGGAAGGGGGAATTAGAGCCTATCGCCCCTTAATGAAAACTTCCTGAACTCCAAACATAGACCAAAGTTTGGAAAACTTCGCTTCTATAAGAGACTATGTTAAAATGTCAACAACTTGATCTTCTGTAGGGAAAACGAGTGCCTCAATAACTCGATCATGAATGAGTTTTATGATGAAGTGAATGTGTATCTTGATGTTTTTTTTTCAATAATGTTGAATTGGTTCTATGGAAAGCTTTATGGCACTCTAATTGTTGCACCAGAGGGAGGTCAAATCATGCTGCTATAATTGAAACTCTAAAAGGATATGCCAAATCCACTAGGATTCTTGACTTGCATTGACCGCCACTCAGTATTCTTCTTCTATTGAAGAAAGAGAAATATGGACTCTTATTTCCTACAGGCCCAAGTGATAAGCCCTGAACCAAGGCTGAAAACATAAACTTCAATAGACTTCCGATCATTAGGGTCATTGACCCAATATGAATCAGTGAAACCAAGAAGTAAAG
Organism: Picea mariana; assembly: GCA_032191745.1. Taxonomy (NCBI): domain Eukaryota; kingdom Viridiplantae; phylum Streptophyta; class Pinopsida; order Pinales; family Pinaceae; genus Picea; species Picea mariana. The sequence goes on along the minus strand of JASDQU010305830.1, from coordinate 10,813 downwards.
GATTCTTCCTTGAGTTTTAATGTATCCCAAACTAAATTGTACCCTGGACATACCAAAGTATCCTTTTAGTTTCTTTCATGGGGTGTTTTCATATACCGGGAAACAAGGCCAATAATAAAGGAAATATCAGGAAAAATATGAGTCAAGTATAAGAAGCTAGCAACTAACTGACAGTACAAAGTGGCATCAACTTTGGAAAAATACATGTGGAAACAAGTTTGACTCTAGACTGATAGGGAGAAGGGTATGGTTTTGAATCTTCCATTTGAAAGCGATGAAGAAGATCACAAGCATACTTGTACTAGGAAATGAAAATTCATTCCTTGGTTTTCAAAACTTGGAGGCCAAGGAAATAGTGCAAATAGCCTATGTCGGTCATTTCAAATTTCTTCTTAAGCTTGGTTTTCACATGGTTTAAAATTTTAGGGTCACTACCAGTGAGGATACGATCATCAAAATAAAGAACAACGATTATGAGATGGATTCCTACTTTCTTGGTATATACAATAGGGTTAGAATGACATCTAAGAAAGATGGTATAAAGAAGAAAGTTGTCCTTTTTGGCATACCAAGCTCAAGGATTATGCATAAGAGAATAAAGATATTTCTTAAGGAAGAATATAAGGCTCAATTCATTCTGGACATAGTCAGGAGTTTGTTCCATGTTTATTTTTTCTTGTAAATCCCCATGCAAAAAGAAAGATTTGACATCCATTTGATGGAACTCCCATTTAGGTGAGGCAGAAAGGGATAGAAAAAGGTGGATGGAATTCATTTTGGCTAGAGGGGAAATGTTTCATTATAGTCAATGCCTTCAACTTGGGATAATCCTTTGGAAATTAACCGAGCCTTGTGTATTTAAACACTTCAATAGGTTGTATACTTAGTTCTATACACCCATTTAAATCTGACAAGTTTTCTTCCTTTTGGAAGAGGTACAAGATCCCAAGTATCATTTTCCATTAAATAGTGATATTGTTCATTCATTATTGTATCCCAATATGGATGACCTAAATCTTTTGAAAATTTCTCTAGATCATGAGTCTATTAAACCTGAGCCAAAAGAGAAGAGGCTCGCTAGAACTATGAACATGTCTAACATTGATCCAAAGTATAATCAACAAGATCACTAGCTACTTCTCATGTTGAACAGACCCATCTAGGAAACGATAATGTTGGTTCAGGTTTATGTTCAATGGACTCATCTAGAGGAAGGTTAACAGGAAGAGGTGGATTTTTATCCTCACTTTCATCATCTGAGGAAGAAGAAACTAGAATAGGAATAGAATATGGAACAAACGACAAAGATGGATTGCAGGCTGAAGAAGGCACAAATGTCAAATTAGGCTCTGATAACATATTTGAAAACACATGTATTCCAATAGATGATGAAAAAATTCAATAACCACTCACAAAAACAGATCAGAGATAAACACACCGATGTTTTTACATGGTAAAACCCCTATGGGGAAACATCCACGGCCCCAACTAACGTGGCCACTTGGAGAAATTTATTAATGCAAAAGAAAAATATTACAAAGATATTTACAAGAGAGTTTCTCCCAATTCATCATCGGAAAATGACTCTCCATGCTCTTTAAATAGAGATCATGGACCAATCGGGTGTTAATCCATGGATCAATGTAGTTGTTAAGATCGAGGAGAATATGACCCATCATATCACTCTATGTCGATAACATATCGTGACCGTCATATTACCTAACCACAAATGCGGATTGATGCATACTAAAGTAACAAACTTTTACCTAATGACACATTAGACCAAGTTGATATTAACTAGCTCCTAAGTGTCTAAATATCGTAACACACAAATGACCTCTTAAGGGAATTCTTTGCCTCTAACTGGGTATATAAGTTGCATTATCAATTTGGGGCACTAGGTATGGGTCTTGGGGCCCTAGACATGGTCAGGGGAGGAAAATTGGACCTTAGACCCTAAAGGAAGATTCTAACCATATAAGGTAAAGAAGGATTCCTCAAAAAACCACACATGGCATATTAAGTGTATCCCTAGCCTATGATTGGGGATTTTGGTGCCATTAGTTGATTTCAAGTAGTAGTTATGTATCTTAGGGTTCTATAAATGATCTAGGGAAGAAGTCCATGCCTTAGGTCCTAACGAATGATTTGAGGCATCTAGATCCATAACCATTTCCTATAAGTACCTCACATGGTCTCTCAAATGTATCATTGGCCTTCGAGAAAAGGATGTTAGTTCCCTACGAAGGTTTTGAGCATTAGGTATGTGTCAGAAGGACTTGTTATGGTTGAGGGAGGAAACCCATGTCTTATCGCATAAAGGAATCTAGGGAAAAATGCGATGCCTTAAACCACCACACTTGACCTCTCAAGGTTTTAAACAACTTCTAGGGCCCAAGGGTTATCCAAGGGTTATCAAAGAAACTTCAAACCATTATAAATAACCTCTTTAGGAAATATTTGTCCTTCAAGTGGGGACATATGCATCATTAGGAGATTTTGAGCACTAGTTATGGGTGTTGGGTCCTTGGACATTATTGAGAGATAAATCTCAGGCCATAGGTTACCTAAAGGAATATTCTAGGCATCTAAGGAAAATAACAACACATTGAACCACCAAAAAGGGACTTTCCATGGTCTCATTGGTCTTTGGATGGGGATAGTCAATATTATGATGTTTTGAACATTATGTATGGGTCTCTTGACCTTGGATATGGTGAGGGAAATAAACCCAAGCCTTATACCCTAAATAAAGATTCTAAGTATCTAGGGCCAAGAATGACACCTTAAACCACAAAAAATGACCTCTCAAGCGAATCCTTTGTCGCTAACTATGTATATAGGTTCCATTAAAACTTTTGAGCATTGGGTATGGGTATCTAGGCCTTGGACATGTTCAAGGGAGGAAACATGCACCTGTTTCCCTAAAGTAAGCTTCTACCCATCGAATGCTAAGAAGGATGCCTCTAACAATGACACATTCCCTATTGAGGGTATCCTTGGCCTATGATTTGAGATGTTGATTCCATTAGGTGGTTTTGTATAGTAGGTATGTGTCTCATGGATCCATAAATGATATAGGGAGGAAGGCCATGCCTTAGGTCTTAAACAAGTATTTGAGGCATCCAACGCCATTAAAATTTCCTTGAAGCAAAATATATGACCTCTTAATGGTTTTAAATTGGTTAATTTAGTCACTTTAGGTTGCATAAAGGAATAAGTGTCTCAGGGATCCATAAACAATATAGGGAGGAAGGCCATGCCTTAGGTCCTAAACAATTATTTGAGGCATTCAACGCCATTAAAAATTCCTTGAAGCACGATAGATGACCTCTTAATGGTTTTAAATTGGTTACTTTAGGTTGCATAAAGGAATAAGTGATAGATATAAATATGATAGTTTATAGTATTAAGGTGGTATATTAAGGTTGATATTTTAGACGTGAAAATATGGTAGGTTATATAGGTTTTCATCCATTGTAACAAGAACATGCATGTGATTTATAATGGATGTTTGTTATTAACACACAAATGTTCTAAAGTTCATGCATGCTTCTCCTTGATAAAAATAAAAACTGAAGTAAGCCCCACTTGAAAATATTTGAAAACTCCTCTCTTGTCTACAAGTTATCTGACAACTTCTATGAAAAACTATTGTTACATACAATTTTATGATTTTTTGGTTAATGGAAGGAAAATATTTGTCTACTACTTGTTTCCAATATGTGCGAACATGGGGAATGTATGTAATCAACCAGGAACTTATTCAAGGAAATTGAAACCTAGTGAAAAGTGTTGGAAGATTGGTTGTTGTCATTGATGTCAACCCTAGACATTGGCTTTTGGACCCCACAGTTGATCAAAGTAGATAAACATGAAGGAAATTACATATGCAGATACAACATCCATGGATGGATATTATAATTCATTCTACTTCTGGTGGTATGTGGCACGTCACGTGTATCCTCACGATTGAAGAGAAATGAATTTTTTAAGATGACAATGTGAATTGAAGCAAAAACTACATGTCCTCCCTAATGTTAAAAGGAAGTGACATAAATGGTATAAATAAATATCATTATACATTCATTTTAAACACACAAGTTTGTTAATAAACAAGCTGATCCAGGTAGATATCGATGGCCACCCACCTTTTCCAACTGGCTCAAAACAGTTTTCTGGCAATTTTGGTAATTTACTTTTTTTGGCAGTTTTTCGAGTCCTGGACTTCTGGAGCTGTTTAGAGGCCCTAAACGACATTCTTTTGGGTATATCCCTATTCAAGTGTTTCATCGTGAAATTTGCATCAACATTTGTGGTCCTCGGATATATCTTTCCAATGAGCTATCATACACCTAAAACATAGATCATATGCAAAAGTTACGACCCCATGAAGTTGATGTACCAAGTTACCCAAATGGGGCCCACATGAATTTTGGTGCTTCATCTCCCAGGGTTAGGTTTTTGGATGTCTAGGGTTTTTGAAATTCTTGTTTATTGTAAAATAGCCTTTAGAGCCTCATGGTAACTATCTTCTTGTGAATGCAAGTAGCCATCATATCTCTTCTCAGAGATAAGTTGCCACCATTTTAGCGAGTCTTTCACTCAGTATTTTTATAATCTCTGTACATTTCTTTCATTAATAGAAATCATGTATTAATGTATCTCTATGTTTATGGTTGCATCTCTAATACATTTATGTTATATTATTGAATATCCACAATATCTCTTTCCATTTATTTATTATATCTCCGCTCTCATTTCGTGCCAAAAATAATCTGGATCAGTGGTATCAGAGCAAGCTGCTCTTGATCATTTTTCAGTGCATGTACCTAACGAGGTCTGAGTATAGCAATTTGGGTCTCAAGATTGTCTCTCTTGAAGACAATCACTCTCACTAGCCCAAGAAACTCTCCATGGCCGAAGAAAAAAAAAATGACGGAGAAGACGATCCTATCAATATGTTTCTTGAGCAAGCTCTCACGCGACAGAGGGACAAAATGATGGAGAATTTTTCCCACATCCTGTAATTCCTGCCGATAGCAAAAGGTGCATCTTCATAAAACAACCACTTTGGAAGCACCTCTACTTTGAAGGTATAGGTTAATTTGATATTCTCGTATTTGAAGGTCAGATAGATGCGGATGCCCTAGACAAATGGTTAAATCTATTAGAAGGTTATTTCTCTATTCATAATTTTTCCGACAAGGAAAAGATCACCTTCACACTCCTTAAATCTATCCCCCACGTCAAACATTGGTGGGAAAGTTACTGGGATCAAAGTTCCACATAGGAGTCTGGAATATATGGGGCCAAGCCCACTTGGGATTTCTTTTTGGATGCAGTAAAGGAACAATATTACCCTGTTGGAAACTATGAGGACTAGTACATGAGACAGACCACACTGTGACAAGAGAGGAGCCAAGCAGTCTCGGAGTTCACCAATGCCTTCCATACCTTGTGCACCAAGATGGGTATCAAAGACTCTTAATGGAATTTGTTTCTGAAATACCGTGGGGCTCTACACAGATACATCCAAACTGAAATGGATTTTCTGGACATCTCATCACTCGGTGTTGCTTATCGATATATTGTTAAAATCAAGCCAAAATTTAAGCACCAGAACATACGGGAGTTCGGGTCTGCAAATCCGCAACAACCAAAGTATGACAAAGACAACCCTAAAAAAAAGTCTCCTGAGAACTAGTCCAAGCCACAAGAAAATAAGGGTCAGGGGGTGACAAATAAGGACACCGAAAAATGGTGTGATTTCCACAAAATCCCCTGGCACAACACCGATGAATGTCTCTCAAAACATTCATGGGTGGCTGAGATCAAAGACAAGGATCCGAACCCTGATTCAGAATCTGATTCTAAAAATACTGGTAAAAGACAGATCATCGATGAAGAACCCATTGCTATTATAGTGACTGCAACAATTCAACTAGAAGAACCAATAGATACTGAAGAGGGGGAGTGCCTTTTTGATTCACATATGTGATTAAAAGGGACCCCACTACATTTTATTGTTGATAGAAGAAGCCAGAAGAACCTCATCTCAGCAGAGGTCATCAAACAGTTGGGATTTTCGGCAACACCACACCCGCAACCATAAAGCATCGAGTGGCTTCGCTAAGGATGAGATCTTTGTGTCAACCAACAATGTCGATTGTCATATGGCATCCAACCCTTCAAGGATGAGGTATTATGTGATGTTTCTCCATTGGATGTCTATGATGTTCTCTTAGGCCAATCATATATGTGGAAGCACCATGTTGTTTATGAGTCTCAACCCCGCAGTGTCATTATTACTTTAGGGGGTCATCTCTACAAAATACCAGAGGTAGTTCTTGTTGAAGTTACTTCACACACACCTAGGATTTATTTTTCCTAAGTTTTGTCCTTGTTTATTAGTCATAATTAGTCATTATCTAGTCTCCTATATTTTAGGGGAGAATATTCCACCTGAAGAATATTCTCTTTCAATTGACACTTTAGTTTGACTAGTTGAGTTGAGTTTAGATGTTGCATTGGTTTTTTCACCATGAAATATTGGGATCATCACCATGCTAATGAAAAATTTTCTTGGGATCATCACCAGACTGGTGCATTACCCTTGATTCCCTGATTTAACTCCTCACTACTCTTTTTTCAGTCAGTTAACTGAAGACTAGTTGACTAGTTAACTCAGCTAGGTGGAAGTTCACTCCCATAACTATATAAGAGACTAAACTAGGTGGCATTTCACTCCCGTAGCTGCTGGTTTTTGTCCATATCACTCTATACCACCACTATGGCTCATTAGTTAATCATGTATCCTATATCTTTTATAAATTATTCACTCTTTGAGTGTGGAATACGGTTAATGAGAATTATTCCATTCTTTCTCTCCTTCTTCTTCTTTCTGATATTCTCTCTGCAAATGTTTGTATCATTATTTAACTAGATCTATTCTATGCAGGTTCATCACATTTACATGGTATCAGAGTTGTGGATTGCTAAGAAAAAGATACACCAAATTTTTTTTGCAGGTATAAAAGATTGAAGACAACAAAAAGATGGATTATTTGCCAGAAATACTTCTCACACCTCATAACTATTTGGAATGGAAGCCAAAAACTATGCTTATGCTCAGATGTAGAGACTTATACCAAATAACCATGGCAATGGAAGTAGATCATGATTCTACCGATGAGAAAAATGACTTTCTCAATAGACAAGATATGCCCATAGGATGTATCCTCTATTTTATTTCTCTCAAAATTCTCCATCAAGTATATGATGACTCACAAGAATTCACTCCAAATTATTTATGGAGTAGATTGGAGGTTTTATTTGAGAATAAGGAAGAATGCATGCAAAATGTTGACAAGATAGAGAATGTAGAAAATCGACTGGAAGATAAATCATCTCAGTTTGAACAGCCTTCTACACAAGTATTTGCAGAAATTTGTATCCCATTAATTGAAGATGATCTCTACTCTATTTCATATTTGTTTTTTGAAATTCATGTGGAAGATATATGGCATGCATCTCAGGGGTCACATGCATATACTTTTCCATGCGCAATGCATGCATCTCAGGAGACAAAAAGGGAGCCGCGCACATCAGAATCAATTCTAATATTTTATGATAATAATTTGATGAAACAAATTGGATATTTGAATTCCTCTCGGGAAAATATCCAATTTCAAAAAAAACATTGTCTAAAACATAGTCCAGGAAGTGAAGTTATGATCTTTTTAAAATCAACAAAATTTCAGCATTTTTCTGGAAACGGCCGCACGGTTTTCAAAATTTCATCCAAACTTTATTTGGATCTTATTCATAGCAAGAAGATAAAGTGGATATGTGTGGAAATATCAATGATTCATCTACTTCATCAGATCAGTGTAGACATCTATATCTTCAACAAAATATTGAACAAGCACAAACTTGCATAGTTGCGAGGAATTCTTGGAGTGAAGGACATTGTTGCTTAGCAACTGTTTTTTGTTCCTTCTCATTTTTATTTTGTTTTATGCATAGTAATTTGGTGGGGGGGGGCGGGGGGCGGGTTTCCCATGATTTTTTCCCTCTTTCCTCATTTGTTTTAGTGTATCTTTTGTATTTGGGTACCTAACATGGCCTCGTAGCCTGGACCCATTCTTTATTTTCACCATAGTGATGTTCAGTGGGGGTGTTGAAGTTACTTCACACACACCTAGGATTTATTTTTCCTAAGTTTTTTCCTTGTTTATTAGTCATAATTAGTCATTATCCAGTCTCCTATATTTTAGGGGAGAATATTCCACCTGGAGAATATTCTCTTTTAGTTGACACTTCAGTTTGACTAGTTAAGTTGAGTTTAGATGTTGCATTGGTTTTGTCACCATGCAACAATGGGATCATCACCATGCTAATGCGCACTTATCTTGGGATCATCACCAAACTGGCACATTACCCTTGATTCCCTGATTTAACTCATCGCTACTCTTTTTTCAGCCAGTTAACTGAAGACTAGTTCACTAGTTAACTCAGCTAGGTGGCAGTTCACTACCGTAACTGTCTGAGAGACTAGACTAGGTGGAAGTTCACTCCCGTAATTGTTGGTGTGTGTTCAGATCACTGTAGACCACCACTATGGCTCATTAGTTAATCATGTATCCTATATCTATTGTAAACTATTCACTCTTGGAGTGTGGAATACGGTTAATGAGAATTCTTCCATTCTTTCTCTCTTTCTTCTTCTTTCTCTTATTCTCTCTGCAAATGTGTGTATCATTGTTTAGCTATATCTATTCTGTGCAGGTTAAACACATTTACAGTTCCAACTATTGTCCCACCTAAACATGGCTGCAAGGTAGTATATCATACTACAAATTCCAACTTCTTCACAATCTATTCAAAGGGTGAACATAAGGATACTGCAAGCACTACAGCCTCGGCCCAAGAACGTTTTATCCAACAGAAGAAGGTTGACAAGATTGCAACAAAGTGTAAATATTCCTTCTGCACAAAGGCACCTCATATAGCCATACTAGTTAAAAAGTGTTGGATTACTCAGAGGGGGGGTGAATCAGTAATAACGTAATATTAATCTTTTTTCTTCAAATGTTATATCAATGTAGAATTATTATCCAATAATGAGCAGTAATAAATAAACAATCACACATACACAGTACACCAGTGTTTTACGTGGAAACCCAAATTGGGAGAAAGACACAGAATGATTTTTCTTATATGTGTTGAAGAATTACATTCATTGGAAGCACCAACTTTCTTTGTTTTCCAGCTGCAACTGGAAGGAGGCTCCAACCCCCTAGTTTCTTAGGCTATAACCTGAGGGAAGCTCCAACTCCCCAAATCTCTGGCTACAACCAGAAGGAGGCTACAACCCCCAATGTTTTCCGGCTACAACCGAAAGGTGGCTGCAACCACTNGAACCACTGTCACACTATCACTGTGAGATATACCACTGCAAACCTGTACCAATAAATCTGAACCATGCATCAGCCATGCATCAACCTGTAATCAACCTGTACCACAAAAAAAGTACATCAACCATGCAACAACCTGTAATCAACATGTACCATAAATAAGTGCATCAACCATGCACCAACTTGTAATCAACCTGTACCATAAACAATTGCATCAACCATGCACCAACCTGTAATCAACATGTACCATAAACAAGTGCATCAACCATGCACCAACCTATAATCAACCTATACCATAAACAAGTGCATCCAACCATGTGCCAAGTATGTACCAATCATGTGTCAACTACTCATCAACTATGACTCATCAATCTGTACCAACATCATCAATTATACACCTCATGTATGTGCGCCAACTCATCAACTACTTGTCTCAACCATGTACTCAACATGTACCTCAACCAAAATCCCTCATCAATTTCATCATCCAAATCTACTTTGTAGCTCTATAATAGACCTGGTGTATATGATCACATTCCTGCAAACCTTCCTTAACTTTAAAAGCAAGAGACTAGCATTTTCATCAAACTTTTCTTTAGTCTCACATGCCTAGTTTTGGATTAGTCAACAACCCTAATTTGAAGTAATCATAACTTTGAACTTGTACTGTATAAAGATCTGAAACTGATACACAATGTTCTTTAGTGTGTTTTATACAATTCCTCCAAGTGGCACTACTTGGAACCTCTCGGAAAATGGGTTATAGTAAAAATGGCATACCTTACTGAATTCTGGCTTATTCTAGAGAGCGACCTTGTAGAGCACGCCCCACACAAAATATTTGATGAAATGATATGAAACTATTACACAACATACCAAAGACTATACCCTAACCAAAACAATTTGTCTCATTGAATGTTGATCTATTATGAATAAGTTATGACGTTTTTACCCGAAACACATGATTTTGACTAGTTTCAGGACTGACCACAAACCCTATTTTCCACATAGTGTAACTCCCAAAATAAAACGACCCACAAGATGAATTTTTAACCACGGATACTTGGATATTTTTTCTCACTTTCATAGAAATTTCAAGATCTGAATCATTATAGAAAAAAAATTACAGTGAAAATGGTGAGATGACCTGAAAATAACATACCTTAGAAAGCACCATCAAAAGAATTTATCCTTCCTTGCATTTCGGCCGTCTTTTCTTCACTTTCCTCAAAATTTCAGCTTAGATATCATTTGTATACCTTAGACACCTATAGATATTCAATATGCTCAAGTGTGTTTCAAATGAGAGAGCCTTGCCTCTTATTTATACTCTCCAAGTAGCTTCTTTAAAAACATCTTCTAGGTCACTTGGCCCCACTTTCCTTATTTTAGGG
>JASDQU010305829.1:41064-79599 GCA_032191745.1 Picea mariana | reverse complement strand
TCTTAAGTCTAGTTTTGAGAAATCCACATACTATGTGGTTTGAAAAGAGGATCTCAGTGACTCCATTTCCAATCAATCAGGGTTTCGGGCCCTTGGTTTTGATAACTAAAATTCTTATATTTTAATTTAATTTTATCGCATTATCTGTAATGTGATGAAAATAAATTTGAGATGTCTAAAGGGATTATAATAATTAAAAAAATCCAGTGTCATGTCATTTTAAATTAACAAAGATTTAAAAAATTGAAATGTAAATTTATTAATACTTTACAAATTTTAAGATGATTTAATATGATATTATTTTAGTCTAATTTTATATTAGTATGTATATAAAAAATATTAATGTTTGGTATTAAGCAAATTATGTTGTGAAGCTCCATATGAGCTCAGGTTATACCAAATAGGAGTGTCACAAAGAAACTATGTGGCCATGTCTCGATCCCGAATGCAGTACCATCATTAGTAGATAAAGTCAAGGTGGGACCCCCAATAGTTGTATTTTCTCAAGTGGAATTTGCAACATCACGCCATAGATCCCTTTTCTGATACCTCTCATCTTACCCAACAACATTTTCGCTACCCTCATAGGAAGAAAGGGAACCACCAACAATTGACACAACATTCGTTGAAGCAACACTATTCAAGTAAGATTGTATTTAGTGGCTATCAGGTTTATTGGAATAAAAGTATATATATATTTTTAGATTATTAGTATAGGATATTTATTTACTTATATATATTATTTATATTGAAATTGTTTCATGATTTTGGAGCAGGTCAGTTCAACTAGTCATTATAGGTTGGCCCTAAAAGTGAGGAAAATGATATTGTAAATATATGATATGTGTGTGCATTTGAAGAGAATCCAAGAAAGAGATTAAGTCTGAGGTGCACAGAAGATATATGAGTTGTGCTAAAGGAGTTGGGGTGTCTTTTTAGGATCTAAATGTGTGCAAGATAAGTATGAGGAGTTTTCTTGTTCTTAAAGTACACTATGAAGGACTAAAGGTCTGTGATTCTACAAAGTGCATTGTTTTGAGATTTTGGCACTACATTCTTATATTATATCCCGAGAATGATGCAATGAGGCCCGCTAGGGAATGAAGGATAAATATGATTAGGGCTTGAATCTATGGGAATGATGATGTTGTAAGATGCATGAAGTATGAAGCATGTAGTTGAAGTTAGAAGAAATCTATGGATGGAGATATTATATTGGTTTCTATAGAGGTCTTACTATGTTTGTGCTCAACTAAGCAGATTGGTGTCTCCAGTAGGTTGGTGCCTACACTATATCTTTTTGAGTTGGTGCTCAGTTGAAGAGATTGGTGTCTCTAGTAGGTTGGTTCCTATAGGTGTTGTTGAGTTAGTTCTTAGCCAAGGGGATTGGTGTATCCAACAGGTTGGTTCCTGCAAATATTGTAATAGTAGGTTGGTCCATATAGATGATGTTGAGTTAGTGCTTAGGTGAGGGGATTGGTGTCTCCAACATGTTGGTGCATGCAAATTTTTAGCACTAAGAATCACCCTCAGATTGCAAAAGGATAAGCCCAGTACCCATCAAATTATTTGTAAATGTAAATGAGTGATTTAAGGTCAAATGGACAAAACTCAAAGTAAGGATGTTTTAACTCAGAAATCTGGGCTAGCATGCATAAGAAAATGAGGTCTTGATTAACTTCAGTCCATGATTTGGAGTAAAAGTGAATAGGAGGAAGACTTAGTGAGGAAGGTGTAAAGGTCTTCAAGCAGCCAAGGGAAGAAAAAACTAGTCACAAGAACTTCTTGAACTTAAAGTTTAAGAACACTGAAAAACATTCATAGCAATATTATAATCAAACATTCATCATTGTTGGATTACTAAGAGGGGGGTGAATCAATAATAGAGCAATTTAATCATTTTTAGCCATATAATCCAAGTGTTATATCAATGTAGCATTATCATCCAATAACTGCAGAGTAAATAAGAAATGAACAAATGAATAATCATACACATACACAGTACACTAGTGTTTTACTTGGAAACCCAAAGAGGGAGAAAACCACATAATTATTTTTCTTATATGTCTTGAAGAGTTATATTCATTGGAAGCACCAAATTCCTTTGTTTTCCATTTGCAATTGGAAGGAGGCTCCAACCCCCTTGTTTCTCAGGCTACAACGTGAGGGAAGCTCCAACTCCCCTATTCTCTGGCTACAACCAAAAGGAGGGTAAAACCCCCTATGTTCTTCGGCTAAAACCAGAAGGTGGCTACAACCACCTGTCCTTTCCCTGTCCAACTACACTGAAGTAGAAGTAGAATTATGGAACCACTATCACACTATCATTGTGAGATATACCGTTGTAAACCTGTACCAATAAACCTGAACTATGCATCAACCTATACCAAACAATTTGTAATCAACCCATACCATAAAAAAGTGCATCCAACCATGTACCAAGTGTGTACCAATCATGTGTCAACTACTCATCAACTATGACTCATCAATATGCACCAAATCATCAACTATACACCTCATGTATGTGCCAACTCATCAACTACTTGTCTCAACCATGTACCCAACATGTACCTTAACCAAAATCCCTCATCAATTTAATCATCCAAATATGATTTGTAACTCTATAATAGACCTGGTGTATATGATCACATACCTGGAAACCTTCCTTAACTTTCACAACAAGAGACTAGCATTTTCATCAAACTTTTCTTTAGTCTCACATGACTAGTTTGGGATTAGTCAACAACCCTAACTTGAAATAATCATAACTATGTACCTGTAATGGATAAATATCTTAAAATATTACACAATGTTATTCAGTTTGTTTTATGCAATTCTTCTAGGTGTCACTACTTGGAACCTATCAAAAAAGGAGTTATAGCAAAAATGGCATACCTTGCTGAATTCTGGCTTATTCTAGAGAGTGACCTTGTAGAGCGTGCCCCACACGAAATGTTTGTTGAATGGATATGAAAATGTTACACATAATAATAAAGACTGTATTATAGCCAACACATTTGGTCTTATGGAATTTGGATCTGTTATGAAGAAGTTATGACACTTTTACCTGAAACACTTGTTTTAGACTAGTTTCAGGACTAGCCCTAAACCCTATTTTCCACGGAGTGTAACTCCAAAACTACAACGACCCACAAGATGAATTTTTTACCACAGATACTTGGATATGTTTCCTCAATGTCTTATCAATTTCACTATCTGAATCACTCTATAAAACAAGTTATTGTGAAAATAGTGAGATGACCTATAAATAACATACCTTAGAAAGCATCATCAAAAGAATTTATCCTCCCTTGAATTCCAACCTTCTTTTCTTCACCTTCCCTCTAAAATCCAGCTTATATATCCTTTGGTTACCTCATTCACCTATATATATTCAATATTCTCAAGTGTGATATAAAATGAGAGAGCCTTGCCTCTTATTTATACTCTCCAAGTAGCTTCCTTAAAATCATCTTCTAGGTCACTTTGCGCACTTTCCTTATTTTAGGGTTAACCCACTTCTAATTCCTCCATTAAATTTATTATTTAAATAATTTATTTTTTATTCAATTTGAATTATAGTACACTCATCACTTTACTTTATTATTTACCTTCTAAAATCTCTTAAACCACTTTGGCTACTTTGACGTTTTGAGGCTTCTAGATGACATATGCGGGTCCTCCAACTTCGTAAGGCCATAACTCTAAAACCGTGAGGAGTTATGGGACGTTCCACATACCACCAGAAATGGCACGACATCTAATATACATATAGAATATTATTACCTACAAATATATCAAAACTCATACCATTATCCATCAAACAAAATTGGGTCCATTACCCAAACCTGGGTTCTCCAACTTCCCATGGCCATAACTCTCTAACCGTGAGGAGTTATGTGACGTTCCACATACCAATGGAAATGGAATTAAATGTACTATCCATATAGAATAATATTACCTTCAAATATATTAAAACTCATTCCATTATACATGAAACAAACTTGGGTCCATTACCCAAACCTTTGTGCTACCAGAACTTGCTATTGGACTTTGTTCAAGGGTTGACATCAATGACAACCAATCTTAATAAAAAATATCCCCCTTTTTCATTGATGGAAACACTCTTATGAAATAATGAAATAATTTCATGCAATACTAAAGTCATATCACTCATGCTCCCATTGGAACCATGCCTTTGTCCTCTGCATCTCTGTGACCATTGCTCCCCCTGGAATCATGCCTTTGTTCTCTACATCTAATAAAACTCTCCCCCTTTGTCATCAATGGAAAATGTATCTTTCCATCCGGGACTACTCCCCCTAACTAAACTGTCCTCTTTATGGTGCTTCCTCGTGTACATCTAAGACATATAAGATAATCTTTTAAAAGAATTCATTTTGGAGTAGAAATAACTCCGAGTCTCTAGTGAAGATACTCAAAGGCTTCTCGTGGAAGTGGTTTTGTAAAGATGTCTGCTACTTGTTATTTTGTGCCCACATACTCAACTCTGATGTTATTTTCTACAACCTATTCCCGTAGAAAGTGATACTTGATTGGAATGTGTTTTGTCTTGGAGTGCATCACCGGGTTCTTTGAGATACCGATGGCGCTTGTATTATCACAATAGATTGGAATGGGCTCATCATACTCAACCTATATATCTGTTAGAGTTTATTTCATCCAAAGAACCTGTGTACAACATGTTGCTGTTGCAATATACTCTGCCTTGACTGTAGATAGAGATACTGATGATTGTTTATTTCTTAGCCATGATACTAAACACTCACCCAAATAGAACGTTGCTCCACTGGTGCTTCATTGGTCATCAATACAACTTGCCCAATCTGCATCTGTGTAGGCAATAAGAGATAGATCCTTTCCTTTTGCATACCATAATCCGAACTCTTCTATTTTTTTGAGATATCTGAAAATCCTCTTCACTGCTTGCACATATGATTCCTTTGGTGTTTCTTGAAATCGTGCCACCTGTCCAACTTCCTGCATTACATGTGTTCTGTATGCTGTCACATATAGTATGATACCAATCATTGACCTTTATTTCCTATGATCTGTAGACTTTGAATCATCATATTTTCTTAACTTGCAATTGGTTTGCATGGGAGTGATAACTGGTTTGCAATATTCCATTCTAAACCTCTTTAGCATTTTTCTGATATACTTGGTTTGAGAAAAAAAAATCCTTGGTTGCTTTGACGTATCTGAAGTCCCAGAAAGAAGGATAGTTCTCCAAGTAATGACATTTCAAATTCATTTTGCATATCCTTTGCAAATTTTTGTCTTAAATTGTCATCATCACTACCAAAAATAATATCATCAACATAAATTTCAATTAATAAAAGACTATCTTGACTTACCTTGATGTAAAGGTTGTTGTCTGCACTTCCTTTTTTGAACTCTACATGTTGTAGATATTTATCCAGTCTAGAGTACTATGCTTTAGGAGCCTGTTTTAGACCATACAAGGCATTCTTTAATTTACACACATAATCTGCATTCTCTGACAACTGAAATCCCTCTGGTTGTTCAATGTAGGCTTCTTCTTCAAGTTCCCCATTCTGAAAAGTTGATTTTACGTCCATATGATACACTTTAATATTTTTGGAGCATGCATAAGCTAAAAGAAATCATATTTCTTCCATTCTGGCAACTAGGGCAAATGTCTCTTCAAAGTCGATTCCTTCAACCTGTGCATATCCTTTACATACCAATCTATCTTTGTTCCTTGTAACCTATCCATATTCATTCAATTTATTCCTGTATATCCACTTTGTGCTGATCAAATTCGTATACTTTGGTCTTGGAACCAATTCCCAAGTGTCATTTTTCTCTATTTGATCCAATTCTTCATCCATGGTCTTGTTCCAAAATTCATCCTTGTTGGCCTCTTCAAAATAGGTTGGTTCAATCATATATGTGAGTGCTAGGTGTGTTTGTTCTGGTGAACATATTCTTCTTCTAGTCTCAACTCCTACGTCTTTGTTTCTGATAATCTGATCTGAAGGATAATTCTTTTGTACTCGTCTGCTAGGTGTTTTTGGAGTTACTTGCTGAACTTGCTCTTCTGTTTTTGTCGGATCCTCTTCGTCTTCCACTTCTTTTTCATCTTTTGTTTCTTCTTCATAAAGTTGTTTTATTGATTCATTTTATTCTTCCTTTAATTCTTGTCTACTTGTTTCATCAATTGTTACGTTGATGATTTCCACCACTTTGTTCAATCTCAGGTTGTAACACTTGTATTCTTTTCTTGTACTTGAGTAGCCAACAAGTACTCATTTGTCCACATAAGAGTCAAACTTTCCCATTCTGCCATCTTCTCTTTTGATGTAGCATTTGCTTCCAAAAACTCTAAAGTGATTTACATTTGTTGGTCTTCCTTTCCATAGTTCGTAAGGAGTTTTGTTAGTGTTGTTTCTAAGCATTACTCTATTTTGAATGTGAAATGATGTATGTACTTCCTGTGTCCAAAAAATATCTGTCAATTTTGAATCCATTAGCATTGTTCGATCCATTTCTTGTATTGTTCTGTTCTTTCTTTCAACAACTCCATTATGTTGAGGTGTCCTAGCAATGGAGAATTTTCTTTTTATTCCATGAATGCTACAATAGTCCATTAATTCCTTTGAAGTGAACTCTCCTCCATTATCAGATCTCAAGCATTTGAATTTTGAATCCATTTCATTTTCAACCATTTCCTTATAGATCTTGAATTTTTCAAAATCTTCTAATTTATTCTTGAGAAAGAAAACTGCGGTCATTCTTGTATCATCAGCCAATAACATAAAGTATTTCTCACCTTTTAAGCCCTTTGTTGTAGTTGGTACAACTAGATCAGTATGCATCCAGTGGTCTTATCGTTGAATATTCCTTTGATTTGGACCTGGTCTTTGTTTTCTTTCCTTGTTGACAATGTTTGCATAAAGTGTTGGTTGGTTTCGTGATCCGGGGCATTTCTCTGACTGCTTCTCTTTTGTTGATTTTGACAAGGTTATCAAAATGTATGTGACCCATTATTTTGTTCCATAGCCAACATTCATCTTCCTTTCATAGACAACACTTTTCATTTCCAATTTCACTTAACACATATGTTTCTTGAAGTTCTCGCAGCTATAACAATCAATTTTTCTGAACCTTCTTTTCTTATCTCACACTTTTGTGAATCGAAAGTAACTTTATGACCTCGGTCACACATTTGACTCACACTTAGAAGATTATGTTTCATATCTTCTACTAGTAGAACATTTTCTTCCTTTGTATTCTTGTTCCCAATTCTGAATGTGCCTTTTCCAATGATTTTGGCTAAATCATCATTTCCGAAGGAGATTGATCCATATATTTCCTTTCATAATGTAAGAAACCTGTCTCTATCACTTGTCATGTGTTTTGAACACCCACTGTCAACATACCAACCAAATTTCTTCTTCTTAGCTTGTAGTGCGAGTGTGCATTCTTCATTGCTATATTGATCCTGCTTTCTTATCCATGTCCTTTTCTGAGGTTCATGTCTGTGACTTTTGTTATTATGTTGCAGTTCTCTAAGAGGGATTGTCATTCTGCAATCTTTGACCATGTGTCCAAAATTGTTACATTTGTAACATTCCACTTCAGTGCTCAAATATTCAAACTTGTTGTAACTTATTCTCTGTGTTTCACTAGGCCTTCTTGGATAACCCCTTTGTGTATGATTTTCAAAGTTGTTTTTGTTCCTGTTGTTATCTCTGCAATTCACAACTTTATGTCCAAAATTATTACATGCATAACATAAACCAAAAAATATAGTTTGATACCTGGGAGTTGAAGATCTTCTGAAAGGAAGTACTCTTATGAATTCTTTTTCTTCCCGAGGCCTATCTATTGGTTGTTGATTTTGAAATCTGAATCTTCTCGGTGGAGGAGTGTCCCTGTAATCTTCCTTGTAGATCTTCCTATCCCCCTTGATTATTTCTGCAAATATTTTTGGATATGTTTCTTGCTCTGTTGTTTTGGAGCTTGATCCTTTTTCTGTCTAATTGTATCCAAGTCTGGACTTGTTATGATGAGATTTTTGACTATTGATAATGTCATCCAAAACTTTTGAGTTGTTCTGCATATTTTTCTTTTGAAGATCCTTTCTTAATGTGACAATCTCTGCTTCCAAATTTCCAATGATCTTGTCTTTTTATTCTAGCTGTTCTTTGAGTGCTTCTTCAATTCTTTTATCTTCTTCTATTTGAACCTTCAAATTTATGATCATTTTCTCTAGTTCTTGTTACACCTCAAAATTACTCACTTTGATAGTGTTGCAAGTGTCGTCATTACAAGTGTTGTAAGTGTTGCATCTTGTCTGCAAGTGTCGCATCTTGACCACAAGTGTTACAAGTGTCATAAGCATCATACTGCCATATTTCCCATGTCGTGCCTCTAACGACATCACAAAGACACTTAAGACACCTCAAAGGTCAGTTTGGAATAAGAGAAGCCACTTGATAGGAAGTACAAGCCTTTTTCCATTAGAAAAAACACTCAAAAAATGAATTTTGGAGAGGAGCGCTCCCCTACCCACTATCAGGGAGTGTTGGTGCTCCCTAAGCCTCTTTGGGGGAGTGCTTGAGTGCCCTATGCACCCTTTTGGGGGAGAAATACCATTTTTTTAGAAAATTATAGGTTTGTTGAGGCAAATAAGGGAAGAATCCCTGAATTCCTGAAGGTAGTTGGATTCGAATAGATGGTCAAGGCATGATATTAGGGAAGATCCTCAACTAAAGGAGAGGAATCCTCAACTTATCCCAAAGATCTCTCAAGTGGTTGGACCTCTCCAAAGTTATATAAGGAGGCATTCTCATGGTGAAAGGGACAAGGAAGATTGAGAATTAAACCTAACTTATGATCTCATAAGAAGGTATTGAAAGTGGAGACTAAATATTGATACCAAACTTATGATCCTATAAGTTGTATTGAAAGGTACAAGGAAGATTGAGAATTATACCTAACTTATGATCTCATAAGAAGGTATTGACAATGGAAAAGATTGGAGATGTGAAACTTATGATCTCATGAGTGAGATGTCATCAAAGCAATTAGTGGAGATTATTTGAGAAAGGGGGTTGGACAAGGAGAACTGGAAGAAGCTGTTGCACCTTCATTCAAAGGATTGTAAGTACTTTTACTTGTTCTCATTAATAATAAATGCTTGGCCTATTTATTTCAAACTTGTGCTTGTTCCATATGCGTTTTTCTACAGTAGATGGATCTATGATTGAGCTAATCTCAGTAGAGTAGGAAGTCTTTTGTACCTTTGTTTGTCCTACAGGATCTATCAGGGAGCTTAGGATTGAAGCTCAGCTAAGACTTTTGCAAGGAAAAACATCGCTAATAAGGTACATATATTTCTCCTTCTCTTTCATTGATTAGTTTGATTAGATCTAAAAGGAAATCAGTGTCCATGTTAATCACTTTTTTGTCTTGGCCTTAGGAGTCTAGAGACCAAGAGGGAATCCACTTGTCCGTAGGGGGATTCACCTACAACTTAAATTGGTGACTCAACTGGGGAGGAGCTCTAATTTTTGTTGCCATTCACAGATCTTGTTTTTTCCCTTTTCCCACTGATTTGATCTTCTCCATATTGTCTTTTATTCTTAGATTGGTTTGATTTCCTCTTTATGTCATCATGATCACCCTGATTGACTGAATTTTCTTGAATTTTTGAATTTCTGGGAACGTTTTTGAGATTTTGTAGCAGAGCGCTCCCCTACCCTTGTTAGAAGAGTGCCAACACTCCATGGTGGTATTACATAGAGTGTTGGAGCACTCTAGTAACCCTTACACCAGAGCACTATCCCATTTTCAGTGAAAAACCCTCTAGTTTTTCAATTTTCTGGGTTCAGTTTGTGCCTTTTGCATTTGCTCAGGGTTTCATACTCTCAGTCCATCTTGGTATTGGCCTTCAATACCCTGTTTTCTAAGGATTCATCCTCTTTTGTGTGGATTTTTTGACATTTTTCCTTACTTTGCAATTTGTCCTTCACGATTTGGAGTCAATTTGTCGTTTTCTCCTCGTTTATCTGAATGAGTGAAAACTTTGTAAGGGGTTTCAAAGGTATTTTGTACTTTTCTTTTTGATATTTGAGTCATATTGTCCAAGCTCTTTCTCCTTCATTTTGAGTTTTTGGCTTTCCGTTTCTTGTTTGATCGTAACAAGGCTGTCTTTTGGTTTATGTGAAGTTTGCTTCCAGATTGCTTAAATCTCACAACTCTTGAAGTCCAATTAGCATAAGAAGATTTAAATCTACTGGTTATCAGTCACATACAAACATTTTAGCATTGCATTGGATTCCTTATTGAGGACTATTGCATGAGGTCATTTCATCTTAGTGTTTGACAATGAAAGGAAAATCCTTCTCCTTCCCTTAATTAGACATTCATTGAAAGAAAAGATTGCTTATCATTTCTTATGCATGTTTTGGGAACTGAGTCATAATATCATCAGTCTTCACTCTCATACACCTCTGAGTAACCAACAACCACTAAAATCAACCCTTAACTAAAATTTATCATAATTGTTTACATCTTTGGTAGCAAACCTACATTAGTTTAAGTGTAGGGCTTTGGAAAAGGTTGAAAGGATAACTTTCCAAAGATATCAAACAAACTTAGCATCTTGCGATAGGGAGAGAAAATGCAATTGTCATATAGGCTTTCTAGGATCCCCCTCTCACACATGGGTTACGCACAAGGTTGCATTCGGGAGAGTTATGGATATTATCCCTCCGTGGTTCAATTGTTTGTAGTGGTTGGATCATATATTAGGGGTCACTTGAGAGTATACCCATGATTATGTGTGGGAGCCTCTCTAGTTGATTTCAGACTTGTTATCCAGCCCATACATTCATATCAGACTGTCTACTGTACCCACCCAGGGGTTGACTGCGAGTTGGTGACCTTAGTAGCCATAATCTTTAGGGTCTCACACAAGGTGACGGTGAAGGGAAGTCTCACTGTACCTGGAACATACGTTGGTCAAACTCACTCAGGATCCTTGGAGGGTAAATCCACAATTACTGCGTGGAAGCTTGCACCAAGGCGTAAGTCTATTAAGCAGGTCGCCAACATAACTGATCCACCCACTCTATCCCTTTCTCTTCCTCTTTTGATCTCGCGATGTTGGATTTCATCACCAACTAGTGGTTTCATTGTGGGAAGATTTTGTTTGATTGTTTTCTTCTTAGATTCATAGTGTGTGTTGGTTGTGTTACTTAGTGGACCTTAGGTCGAGTCAGTGTTAATGGCATCAAATCCTGAGAGTACCACTGGAGGAACCCCTTTTCCTGTGGAACCTTATACCTTTCCTTCGTTTGGAAACTTTGGTCCTCCGTACATTGCCACACTGAGTCTTCCGGAACTCACCATCGGATTACCAGTTTGGTTATTCCCCACTCTGGTGATCTGGAATCCTCCCAATGTTTCAACTGCACCTAATACTTTAGATGTCAGTACACCACCCACACATCAACCTCAAGCCAAATTTTCGTCTTCTTCTCCCATTAAGTATCCTTCCATTTCTCCTTCTTCGCCTAGTGAAATCTCTAAAGCAAGTAGTCAGGTTGATCAAAAGAAGAAGAAACAGAAAGAGAAGAAGAAGAAACTGATCGAAAAGGACCAAGGCCCCAACAACATCAGATGTTGGATCCAAGCAACTAGTTACTGTTGATAGTACTAGGAGTGTTAATGAGGTCAACAAGATTAAAATGAATAATCTGAAACCCAAATTCCCTTGCAGTCTTTGTAAGGGTAACCACTTTCTGAGGGATTTCCCTGGTATTCCCAAGGTCTTAGAAATGTAGTCATCCACATCATCATTCTATGTTGGTCATTCCAGTGATACCCCCTCAACTAGTGACATTAAGGTTGGTAAGAAGAAGACAACTGTCAAATTCCCTTGTATGTTATGAAAAGGTGATCATTGTTCTCACCTTTGGCCTCGCATGGATGAGGCTTCTACTCTTTTGGAAAAACTTCAACTTCCAAAAGGTTATCGTAAGATTTCCCCCAACCCATCATTAATTGATGGATTGGTCAATCCGGTTCCATCCCTGGTTAGTCCGGTTGATCAGGTGGTCAATCTAGTTTCCTCCTCGATTGAACCACAAACCCAAGTAGTTGATCTAGTTCCAGCATCAGTCAACCCCACTCTTCATCTACAGAGTGAAACCCAAGTGACTGATCCAGTTTCTTCCTTGGTCAGTCCCACCCTTCATTTGAAGAGTGTTAAAGTGGTCGATCTGGTACTGTCCTCGGTCGATCCCACTCTCCCGTTAGAGAGTGACACCAAAGAGGTCGATCCATTTCCACCCGTCAACCCCATTATCCCCTTGGAGAATGAAACCCAAGTGGTCGATCCAGCTCTGTCATCAGTTGGTCCCACTCGTCCTTTGACGAGTGCCAAAGTGGTTGATCCAGTCCCTTCCTTGGTCAATCCTACTCTTCCTCTGAAGAGTGCCAACGTGGTCGATCCGATCCCATCATGGGTTGATCCTACTCTCCCTCTAGAGAGTAAACCCGATACTGCCCATGTTTTTCTCATTGATATAGAATCTACCATACTGGGGGGCATTCCTCATTCTCATGCGAAACCCCCTCCAAGAAATGAGGCCATCCTTTTTGATTGGGGTGCACTAACTAGACCTCATCTTCCCTCTCACATTCCTTTCCAGATTATAGTACAAGTTTGTGGTTGGGACGTTCCTCAAATGTTGATAGATGAAGGGGCGTCCATTAGTATTTTTTCCTTTGTTGCTTGGCACACTTTGGGTTGTCCTCAGCTTGCACCGGTTACATAGAATATGTTAGCTTTTAATAGAAGAACTAGTCAACCTTTAGGGACCCTTCCTCAGTTTCCCGTAACTTTGGGAGGGAAAAATGTCTTTATTGATGTCATGGTAGTCCGAAACCCCTTGGATTTCACTTTACTCCTTGGGCGAGATTATGTCTATTCCATGAGAGTTGTTGTGTCCACTCTTTTCCGTGTGATATATTTCCCTCATGATGGAAGAATTGTGACTATTAATCAACTTTCCTTCATTGGTCCTGACTGGATTACCTCTCTGAATGGTTCTTATATGACAAAAGTATCACCCCAGCCGCATGTCAATTATGTGGCGTTGTCTCCCATGACTTAGACTCCTTATGATTTGGATCCGGTAGTTGACATGGTGATCTCTTCGGTAGGGCTATTGGAGCCTGATCTCCTTACCCCTATCGTGACCCTTGACATGTGTTCCTTCTAGAGTGATTTTCTTTCATCTAGTGAAGATCTCTTGGAAGCCATGAC
Organism: Picea mariana; assembly: GCA_032191745.1. Classification (NCBI taxonomy): domain Eukaryota; kingdom Viridiplantae; phylum Streptophyta; class Pinopsida; order Pinales; family Pinaceae; genus Picea; species Picea mariana. The sequence goes on along the minus strand of JASDQU010305829.1, from coordinate 66,272 downwards.
CAATTTTTGTCCCTTGGAGTGGTGTCCTTCTAGAGAATTATTCTCTTGGAAGCCATGATCAAGAAGAGTCCATGAGCATAGTTTCTCTTCTCTGTAGCAATCTCATTAGAAAATGAAACAGAGGTCACAAGCACAATTTCTCTTCTCTATAGAAAGCTCGTTAAAAAATGAAACAGAGGTCACGAGCATAGTTTTCTCTTCTCTATGGCGAGCTCGTTAAAAAATGAAACAAAATATTTGAGCATAGTTTTCCTCTCTATAGCAAGCTCATTAAAAAATAGAACAACAATCTGGGGGTTGAACCCAGAGCCCTGAGCATAGTTATTTTTCCTGTGTCAAGCTCATCTAAAAATGAAACAGTCACCTCTCTTGAACCTTCATTTCATCATCTCTTATCCTTTTTCTCCATCTAGTAGAGAAATTGGTGACAACCTCAAAGTCAGTGAATGAATTGAATCTTGGAGGGCATGTCTCCAGCCTTTGATGATCATTCTGGAGTTAAGCCACTAGCGTTCAAGATGGGGGCATACCGAGCTTAGTCTTTGTTCTATCTCATGCTCATAAATACATGAGAATGCAATTGGGTAAACTTTTATCTCTTTTTCGGACTCGCATGGTTAAATGAAAAAGGAACCCCTTGGAGTCGTCTTTGAGCTCTTTTCAGACTCTCTAAACATGAAAAGATTGATGAGTGATCTTGCTTCCTTTCCCACTCGTTAAAATGTTTGAAAGGGCATCTTTCGAGTGATAATTTATCTCTTTTTCGGCCTCACGAGACTAACACTACGAAAAAAGACAACATTGGAGTCGTCTTTAAGTTGTTTTCAGACTCTCTAAATATGAAAAACCATTGAGTTTACCTTCTCTGGACTCATTAAAAAATCATACATTGAAGGGCCCATATGGGACCGAATCCTTACTTCTTCCAGTTCTTTAAACAAAGGAAGAGGGACTTACCGAAGGTGAGTCATATCGAGCATGTGTTACCCTCCTCGAGCTCATTAAATTAAAAAGAGGTACTCGTCTATTTGGATGGGGGAAAATTGAAAGAAGCAAGCCAAGCAGTTTTTTCAGAACACTACCAATAACCCTTATAGTCGCCCCTGAACATGGCACTTTGTCTTTGCACACATTTTAACCCACTGAACCTCTGCACTGAGCCAATCCTCTGAGTTTCATTTACTCCTTTGGGTCACTTGACGAAAGTCACAACATCCACTGCATCATCAAGTTTTGGTCCATGTCAAGTTTCTATTGTTGTGCCTCAATGTTCAAGGGAAGTATCTGCCTCGAGATTCAACGATAAAAAATATCTTGTTTCAATACCCATGTCAGTCCATGTTCATTTTATCTACCAAATTACATCTCTATGACTGTTTCGTTTCATTGATTGGGGATACATCAAGGCCCTCCTTCGACAAGTCTATTCCTATCGACTTCAACACATTATCCAGAAGCTAGACTTAGAAACCAGTTAGTACCTTGGGACCTGCATGCCTCAATGGCAGGCCTCCTTGCATCCGACAATGGGTTTACAACATTGACCTCTGATCAGATGATTCCATGGATGTTCGACTTCAGCTCATTTATTCACATTCGTCAGAATGTACTACAGTACTTGGGAATCATTGACATCAATGGTGATTTCCCTCAGAATTGTTAACAATTTACATCATTGACCGGTAATCAAGTGGTTTCTTCCATGTTCGACATCAAGACATCTATTCACATGATTAGATTTGTACTACATAGGGATTGGTAAGAAGACCTTGGGTTGAGTCATCACTCTTATATGTACTTTTCCCAGGTTGCGAAGGAGTTCTTTTGGACTATGACATATATACTGTTACATAGATCCACTTTGTATCAGTTGTGGCTATGTCTTGTCATCTCGTAGATCCACTATCTATTATTCGTGGCTACGATCAGTTCAGGTCATAAAAGTATAGATCAACATTGTATCTAGGGATGATTTTAGGGGCTAAATTTCGCTCATGGGCTAATTTTCCAGGGTTTTTCCAAAAATGAGATTCGCTATTTTAAAAATGATTCACCCAAATTCTATAGGATAAAATTATTTTACCTTAAAAATTGCCAAAATTTTATAAAAACTATATAAAATACCTAGAAATTTGGATATTTTTTAAAAAATATCGCCAAACATTTATAGTTGACATATGAAGGATTAGTAATATTCGCCAAGGTTTCTACATTTTAAAATAAATTTCCATCCTTAAAATCATCCTTGATTGTATCTGCAGTGGATATACCATTTTGTCAATATAATCATGGATCCGCAGTGTATTTTATGGCGGACATACCTAAAAAGTCTTTATCACTCAAGCATAGGTATGCCTGCCTTGGGTTTTGAAACATGTCATAATATTTGTTTGATGGTTGTGTGCAGCTTTTTCCAGTTTCTCTGTGTCCATACCCTTGCTCGAAAAAGTCTACAAAGTACTTCAGTCATCATCATCTTCTAACTTCATACTTTGGGGGGAAATTTGTTACACCTCAAACTTACTCACTTCGATAGTGTCGCAAGTGTCGTCATTACAAGTGTTGTAAGTGTCACATCTTGTCCGCAAGTGTTGCAAGTGTCATAAGAATCATACTTCCATATTTCCCATGTCATGCCTCTAATGACATCACAAAGACACTTAAGACACCTCAAAGGTGAGTTTGGAAGAAGAGAAACCACTTGACAGGAAGTACAAGCCTTTTGCCATTGGAAAAAACACTCAAAAATTGAATTTTGGAGAGGAGCGCTCCCCTACCCACTATCAGGGAGTGTTGGTGCTCCCTGAGCCTCTTTGGGGGAGTTCTTGAGCACCCTGTGCACCCTTTTGGGGGATCGCTACCCCTTTTTTAGCAAATTCTAGGTTTGTTGAGGCAAATAAGGGAAGAATCCCTGAATTCCTAAAGGTAGTTGGATTCGAATAGATGGTCAAGGCATGATCTTAGGGGAGATACTCAATTGAAGGAGAGGAATCCTCAACTTATCCCAAAGATCTCTCAAGTGGTTGGACCTCTCCAAAGTTATATAAGGAGGCCTTCTCATGGTGAAATAAACAAGGAAGATTGAGAATTATACCTAACTTATGATCTCATAAGAAGGTATTGACAGTGGAGACTAGAGATTGATACCAAACTTATGATCCTATAAGTGGTATTGAAAGGTACAAGGAAGATTGAGAATTATACCTAACTTATGATCTCATAAGAAGGTATTGACAATGGAAAAGATTGGAGATGTGAAACTTATGATATCATGAGTGAGATGTCATCAAAGTAATCAGTGGAGATTATTTGAGCAAAGGGGTTGGACAAGGAGAACTGGAAGAAGCTGTTGCACCTTCATTCAAAGGATTGTAAGTACTTTTACTTGTTCTCATTAATAATCAATGCTTGGCATGTTTCTTTCAAACTTGTGCTTGTTCCATATGAGTTTGTCTGCAGTAGATGGATCTATGATTGAGACAATCTTAGTAGAGTAGGAAGTCTTTTGTACCTTTTCTTGTCCTACAGGATCTATCAGGGAGCTCAGGATCGAAGCTCAGCCAATAATTTGCAAGGACAAACGTCGCTAAAAAGGTACATATCTTTCTCCTTCTCTTTCATTTATTAGTTTGATCAAATCTAAAAGGAATTCAATGTCCATGTTAATCACTTTTCTGTCTTGGAGTTAGGAGTCTAGAGACCAAGAGGGAATCCACTTGTCCGTAGGGGGATTCACCTACAATAGTTCTTGAGTGTCTTCTTTATTTTCTAGTTCTTCTTGTAGTTTCTTGTTTTTATTCTTTTCTCTTTTGATAACTTCTATGGCACACATTAATTCCTCTCGGTAGTCAACTTTTGTCTCTTCAATTTATTCTTCGACTTCTTCATATTCTTCTTCGGCTTCTTCATATTCTTCTTCAGAGTCTTCTTTATCAAAGTCTTCTATTGTCATGAATACAACTATTTATGTCTCACTGTCACTGACTTCATCTTCATTTGATGATGAGACGTCTTCTTTGGTGCATAAGATTTTCTTGAAAACTTTCTTTGTGGTTCTTTTACATTCATATTTTTTTTTCCTTTTGAGTAACCTTCATCATTTCTCTATTTCTTATAAGGAAAATTGTTAGTAAAATGACCAATACCATCACAATTAAAACAAATTAAAGGAATCTTACCTCTAAACCTACTGTTGGTTTCCTTGCTCAGTATTTTGACAAAGTTGGCCACTTCTTCTTCATCTTCTGAGACGTCACTGCTACTGCTATGTTCTTCTTTTTTCCTTCCCTTTTGATTTGAATTTTTGGATGCTTTGAAGGCTGCTTCTTTTATATATGGTTTTTCCTATTCAGTTCTCATTTCATATGCTGTGAAGATTCCATGTAATTCATCCATGCTTATTGAGTTTAGATCTGATCTTTCTTCTAGTACTGATATCTTAGGGTCAAATCTCATAGGAAGAGATCTTAGTAATTTTTGAACAATTACAGATTCTTTTATTTCTTCTCCCAATACTACGATTGCATTTACTATTTCATCAACTCGTAAAAAGTAAGATGCAATATTCTCATCTTCCTTCATCTTAAGTTGTTCGAACTAACCTCTGTAAGTTTGAAGCTTTGTTTCTTTGACTTTTGAATCTCCTTCATAAATATTTTGAAGTTTGTCCCAAATCTCTTTAGTGGATTTACAATGTGCAACTTTGGTGAATACCGTTTCACTAAGGCCATTCAGAAGTGCATTTTTGGCTTTGGAATTATTATGACTGAGTTTCACTACTTTGTGATTTGTTGGCGAAACTGCTGGTGTTGTGTATCCATCTACAATTGATTTTCAAATTTCAAATCCCTATGCTTGTATATATGGTTTCATCCTCATGCTCCAAAATGCATACTTATGTCCATTGAACTGTGGTATTCCATTTTTATACAAGTTGTTGCTCTACATGATCTACCTTTCAGTGGTTAAACTAATTTCTGAAGGAACCTTCTCTGATACCAATTGTTAGATTACTGAGAGGGGGGTGAATCAATAATAGAGAAATTTAATCATTTTTAACCATATAATCCAAGTGATATATCAATGTAGCATTATAATCAAATAACTGTAGAGTAAATAAGAAATGAACAAATGAACAATCATACACATACAAATTACACCAGTGTTTTATGTGGAAACCCAAAGCAGGAGAAAACCACAGAATGATTTTTCTTATATGTCTTGAAGAATCACATTCATTGGAAGCACCAACTTCCTTTGTTTTCTAGCTGCAACTGGAAGGATGATCCAACCCCCTTTTTTCTCAGGCTACAACCTGAGGGAAGCTCCAACTCCCCTATTCTCTGTCTACAACCAGAAGGAGGCTACAACCCCCTATGTTCTCCATCACAACCGAAAGGTGGCTACAACCACATGTCCTTGCCCCGTCCAACTACCCTGAAGTAGAAGTAGAATGATGGAACCACTGTCACACTATCACTGTGAGATATACCGCTGTAAACCTGTACCAATAAACCTGAACCATGCATCAACCTGTACCAAACAACATGTAATCAAACTGTACCATAAAAAAATGCATCCAAACATGTACCAAGTATGTACCAATCATGTGTCGACTACTCATCAACTATGACTCATCAATATGTACCAACATCATCAACTATACACCTCATGTATGTGCCAACTCATCAAATAATTGTCTCAACCATGTATCCAACATGTACCTTAACCAAAAGCTCTTGTTGGTCATTGACCAAGTTTTGAGGAACACTTGGTCATATTTGACCATTTTTGGACTTCGACAGGCTGTCAAAGATGGAGCGCTAGGCGAAGCAGAGATCACGGGATCTTGATCCACTTTTGGGCCCTTTTAGGGTTTTGGGTTAATGTAATGGGAAAGGGATGTTGGCCCGTGGGTTTACCCATGCTTAGGATCACTTTTGTAATGTATAAATAGAAGGATAGGAAATATAAGAAGTAGTAGATGTGATTTTTTAGTGCAATTGGTAGTGCATCTATGTGATGTTGTGCTCTGTGCAAACTGTGTAAGGCTTGCAAGGATAAGTGCAAGTTACTGTGAGATTTCTATAGAAAGCTAAGTGTTGTAACACAAGGAAGAAGGATATAACGAGCTGGTCAGATCTTCTGTCCTATGCGAAGAAGGGTTTTGGAGGCTTTGTGCTTGTAACATATTGAAGACGATAATAAAGAAGAAGATATTGTGGACGTATCCCCAGGGTGGGGTTGAACCACGTAAATCTGCGTGTTATGCTCTGTGCTTTCATTCAATGTGTTTTTTCTTAGGCTATGTGATTTGATATATCCACTTATGCTTTGTGCTTCTTAGATATATATGATTGTTAGATTTGATGTGTATGAGGATGCTTAGTGCTGATCTACTGGATCTGATATAGGTTACTATGGTTAAGTGTTGAAATACTGTATATCTGAGTGTACACCGCGATGCTCTATGTTGTCTGCGAAGTATAATAAGGGTTTAATATTGATGAATGATCGATGCTAAGGGCTATCTAAATGATATAATCACAAATATGTGTCCCAACTAAGGTTGCAGACACCTGAGTCTTGCAACCACCCCTGCCTCTACCTCTAGTGAGACTTCATCTACTTCGTAGGTGTTGCCAAAAGGGCTGGTAGTTAGGGCTTTGTTGGTGTGCTCTTGAGCGTTGAACCCTGGGTCTGCCCATGTGCCAACAAATGGTTCCGACAACTTGAAGTAGTAATCCATCAAATTTAGAAGCGCATCGCAGATCTGTAACTTCATACCATTCCCAAGACTCCTCAAGAAATAAGATATCTAAGGGAGGTAACTGCCTGTAGCGCAGTTGGCCGATTAAAAACCTTTGGCTTGGAATGCAAGCAACTGAGCGCTAGAAGCACCTAGACTTATGAGAACCTCACAGAGAATCCAAAGTTGTAGGCATTGGAGGCACAACTCCAAGAAGAAAAGAAGCATGCAGATATGCTACAGGTGCAGTTGAAGGCCTTGACCCCAATCGAAAGAATGAAGAGATTTCCAAAACAATGCACCGCCCAACAATAGGTACACACACTACAAAGTAAAGTGATGGAAGTCTCCCAACGACTTCAACAAATTCAAGAAAAGGCATGCCAATTGTTCACTGAAGTTGAAAAGCCAGGGAGCCAATCTTGAACAGGTTGTCATCACCACAAAACAACGTCTGGAAGGGCCAGTAAATGACACAGTGATCTAGGATTTCACTGAGTAAGAGGTTGTCACATTATAGCAGGTCGAAGTAGCTCGAGCCAAGCACGAGGCATTTGAGGTTGAATTGATCAACATAGTGACTTAGGATGAGTCACCGGTGAGTGTTGGGGGCCTGTTGGCCCTTGACCAAGTTTTGAGGAACAGTTGGTCATATTTGATCATTTTTGGACTTCGACAACCTGTCAAAGATGGAACGCCAGGTGAAGCAGAGATCACGGGATATCGATCCACTTTTGGGCCCTTTTAGGGTTTTGGGTTAATGTAATGGGAAAGGGATGTTGGCCCATGGGTTTACCCACACTTACGCCCACTTTTGTAATGTATAAATAGAAGGATAAGCAATGTAAGAAGTAGTAGATATGATTAGTTAGTGCAATTGGTAGTGCATCTATGTGATGTTGTGCTCTGTGTGAACTGTGTAAGTCTTGCAAGGCTAAGTGCAAGTTATTGTGAGGTTGCTATAGAAAGCTAAGTGTTGTAACACAAGGAAGAAGGATCTAGCGAGCTCTGTAGATATTTTGTCCTATGTGAAGAAGGGTTTTGGAGGCTTTGTTCTTGTAACAGATTGAAGACAATAATAAAGAAGAAGATCTTGTGGATGCAGCCCCAGGGTGGGGGTGAACCACGTAAATCTGTGTGTTATGCTCTGTGCTTTGATTCAATGTTTTTTTCTTATGATATGTGCTTTGATATATCCACTTATGATCTGTGCTTCTTAGATATATATGATTGTTAGATCTTATGTTTATGAGGATGCTTAGTGCTGATGTACTGGATCTGATCTAGGTTACTATGGTTAAGTGCTGAAATACTGTATATCTGAGTGTACACCGCGATGCTCTGTGCTATCTGCGAAGTATAATAAGTGTTGAATATTGACGAATGATTGATGCTAAGTGCTCTATAAATGATATAATCACAGATCCATGTCCCAACTAAGGTTGCAGACACTTGAGCCTTGCAACCACCCCTGCCTCTACTTCGGGTGAGACTTCATCTGCTTCACAGGTGTTGTCGAAAGGGCCAGTAGTTAGGGCTTTGTTGGTGCGCTCTTGAGCATTTAACCCTGGGTCTTCCCTTGTGCCAACAACCCTCATCAATTTCATCATCCAAATATGATTTTTAACTCTGTAATAGACCTGGTGTATATGATCACATACCTGCAAACCTTACTTAACTTTCAAAACAAGAGACTAGCATTTTCATCAATCTTTTCTTTAGTCTCACATGACTAGTTTGGGATTAGTCAACAACCCTAACTTGAAATAATCATAACTATGTACCTGTAATGAATAAAGATCCGAAGATAGGAAATTTTTTTATTCAGTTTGTTTTATGCAATTTCTCTAGGTTTCACTACTTGGAACCTCTCAGAAAAGGAGTTATAGCAAAAATGGCATACCTTGTTGAATTCTGGATTATTCTATAGAGCGACCTTGTAGAGCATGCCCCACACGGAATATTAGTTGAATGGATATAAAAATGTTACAAAAAATACTACATATGGTATTATAACCAACACATTTGGTCTTACTGAATTTGGATCTGTTATGAAGAAGTTATGACATTTTTACCCGAAACACCTGTTTTAGACTAGTTTTAGGACTAGCGACAAACCCTATTTTCCACAGAGTGTAACTCCAAAGATAAAACGACCCACAAGTTGAATTTTTTACCACAGATACTTGGATATGTTTTCTCAATGGCCTATCAATTTCACAGTCTGATCATTATAGAAATTTTTTTATTGCGAAAATGGTGAGATGACCTGTAAATAACATACCTTAGAAAACATCATCAAAAGAATTTATCCTCCCTTGAATTCCGGCCTTCTTTTCTTCACCTTCCTTATGAAATTCGGCTTAGATATCCTTTGGTTACCTCATTCACCTATATATATTCAATATTCTCAAGTGTGATATAAAATGAGAGAGCCTTTCCTCTTATTTATACTCTTCAAGTAGCTTCCTTAAAAGCATCTTCTAGGTCACTTTGCCCACTTTCCTTTTTTTAGGGTTAACCCACTTCTAATTTCTCCATTAAATTTATTATTTAAATAATTTATTTTTTATTCACTTTTAATTATAGTAAATTGATCACTTCACTTTATTATTTACCTTATAAAATCTCTTAAACCACTTTGACTACTTTGACCTTTTGGGGCTTCTAGGTGACATATGGGGGTCCTCCAACTTCGTAAGGCCATAACTCTCAAACCGTGAGGATTTATGTGACGTCCCACATACAAAAATAAATGAAATGACATGTAATATCCATATAGAATAGTATTACCTACAAATATATCAAATCTCATACCATTATCCATCAATCAAACTTGGGTCCATTGCCCAAACCTCGATTCTCCAACTTCTCATGACCATAACTCTCTAACGATGAGGAGTTACGTGACGTTCCACATACCACCAAAAATGGAATGACATGTAATATCCATATAGAATAGTATTAAATTCAAATATATTAAAACCCATACCATTATACATGAAACAACCTTTGGTTCCATTACCCAAACCTTTGTGCTATCGGAATTCGCTATCGGACTTTCTTCAAGGGTTGACATCAATGACAACCAACCTTAATAAAAAATCATAAGACAACCACAAAATATCATATGGATCATCCAATAATGATTATTTTAGTATAAGAGGCAACGTGATGATGTAAGAAGAAGCTAAATTATATTGATCAAAATGTATCAAGTCCAATACATAACCAGAGAACAACTTACTTAGTCAAAATATTACAATCAGGGAGCTCTGCTCAACCATTCGAACCTATCTAATCATTTAGAAGATGTATTTATAATCAAAAGAGGAAAGGAAACATCTAGAGGTGTGATATGGCCTTCCTATCCTAGGATTATCCAAAACAACTAAAATCCTAACACTTGTGCTAACATATCTTAACAAACTGCTACAATTGAGGAGCCATGTTGGCAACCACTCCAACAATAATTAAATGACATGTATCCTATATTGGGCACATTCCTTTTTAGTTCCAAGTGTCCTCCAATGGTCGTATGCTACTTCCATGCTGCCACCTGTGATCCTTTCTTCTCTCGACATCATAAACAATCAAGAAGGAGTCATGAATTCGAACCTTTGACTGCAAGGGCCAGTTTGTAGCGCATTTGGTATCCATTTCTGTAGCGCCCTTTGAAAAACAACTCTGCATATTTCGTAGTGCTTCCTCCAAAAAAAATCTTCATAATTTGTAGCGCCACTCCTAAAACAGGTATGCAATTTCCGTAACGCCACTCCTGTGTAATGATTGTGCAATTTCCATAGCGCCCCTTCTGAAATAACTCTGTGGATTCAGTAGCACCATCCATCGAATAGTTATGCAAATTTGGTAGCACCACTACTGTGTAACAGTTCTAAAGATTCGGTAGTGCCATCGTTAATTTTGGCTAGGATATTTTGTAGCGCCTTAGGTAGAGGAATTGCAGAACTTTATGTTATAGACGATTTCGTAGCGCCATGGCACTACATAATCTATGTGTTTTTTCTTTCTGATGAAACCAATCCTTCAAAAACAAAAAAAACTTAGCTAATGGACTAGGATCCTGTAGATGAATGTATAGGTGGAAAAATTATACTTCCTTGATCATCTCACACTTGCAAAAAGATACCACCCACAAAAACATATTTGCCATCCCCCAACTACTTCATCAATCTAGCACTACGCCATGTTGCAGGAGAATTTCCCTTTGTCATAACAACATATTTTTCCTTTGCAGGGATACTTCTCTTGACTGCAGGTGTACTCTTCTTAACTATTGGTTCATATATTTCAATTGTAGCTTGTACCAGAACATTTAAGTTCCTCTATGCCAGTTCATCCTTAAAATGTTGCAATTCCTCCTTGAGATTTCTGTTTTGGGATTGAAAGCTTCTGTTTTGTTTGTACAGGGTCTTAAGTTGCCTATGGAGAGGCAAGGCTCTTCTTGCTAAAAAAATTTCTAGGTCAAGAGTTTCACTATACATGTCCATGAGCACCTTCATATTTCTTCTCTCAGTCAAACTTTCTGGCTTCAAACGAGAAACCTCTTTCCTAGCCTCCCTGAGTTGTCTGATCAATCTTTTGAAAGTGGGATTACTAGGTGGAGTGTTGATGTTGATTACCTCAACAGGATTATCAATGCCTTTACCTTTATCCTTTTGATGAACAAAGGCTCTGTCTATCACCTCAATAGGCTTCTCAATGCCTTTACCCTTATCTTTCTCTTTCCTTGGAACTGAAACCTTGGGTAAGACTTCTTCTTCAACAGCTTCCTTGAGGGTTGATTGTAAAATCCCCGACCACCTAGGTCGGGCCATGCTACTCTAGAAAATTCTTTTATTCTCTTCTCAACATACTGTAACATACCCAGCATCCAACTGAGCTATGCCACATAAAAATTTTGAATTGCATGCAATTAAAACATATACACACAGAACTCTTATGGATCTTTATCTATAAAATGTAAACATAAAAATACATTTGGTAAATGCAAATATTCATACTGAAATAACAATAAACATATACATGCAGCATATACAAGAAATACCCATAAATGTAAACACAATTATAACCACACATAGGATAAACCCATAAAAATAAACACGTAAATAATAATGCAACATGTAAATTTATCACACAATTGGCACTTATCTTGGTGAGAATATCACCAACTGCATGCATACCTTCCACAAACCTCCTAGCCTTAGACCACACTGCTCATCACTCTCAGCAGTGGGTCACCCCCGAGCTGGGACTAAACTCCACCCAGGTAAAGAGATTACTAACTGAGCTAACTATCTCAGACAATAGGAAAGACTTCGTCACAGGTGCCAACTCAAACTAACAACCTATAGTCCCTCATTCCCCACTTGCATGTCCCACCCCAGGAAGTGTGCCCCTTCTCTACTGAACAGTCCTTTGGCCACCCCACTTCCCTTCCAGGATTCAACAACAGGCTAGAAAGGAAGTATCAGATCCCTGTAGTTGTAGTTTATCACCTTCAGGAAATCAATTCCCAACAATTCTCTCACCTGGAGAGATTTCTCACAGGCCTGACAACCCACCTCTTCAATATCCCACGACCCTGACAACCTTCTTCTTCAATCCAAATCACAAGTTAACCAGGTACACAAACGGGTATGGTTATGGATATAGGTCCTGGTATAGTCATAGGAAGGTACAAAGGATAGCTCAATGAGTGTGTGAATGATGATAGAATGATTAACTGAATGAATGAATGATGGAAAGGATGAACTAAGTCCCAACAATATGTATGCATGTTCCCAAATTGACACTTGTCATGTTGGGAGCTACTTTGGCCCACTTGTCCCCATCCTTAGAAATTAGGATAAAATAATTATCCATACTTTATACTTAAGAAATATTAATATAATATTACTTTTTGGCTTAATCCCCCTAGCTTATCCCCTTTTCCTTAACTTTTATCCCCCCCCTTCCCTAACTAGTGGAGTTTAGTCCCCCATACTCTTTTATCATGGTCAGTCTATGTGGATCAATGTATTTTATATTAATGATGAGACATATACAAAAATAGGTGCATTGGCCTTTAGCATATAGGATCTCTGGCCTAATACAAACGTAAGCCTCCTAGCTTATAATCACTGGCTCACCAACCTATAAAAAACAACATATACATTAATGCTCACTGGCCTCAAAATATCACGCACTTAATTTGCTGCATGCAATATCCTGGAATGTGCACACTTCATCATTTTACTATGCAATGCATGCACGTGCTATATCATGGAAGGTGCATACAAAAACGATGTCAAACAACTCACCAACTTACGTACATTTGTATTTATATTTACAAATGGGTTCAGCCTAGGGATATTACAATCCCCTCCCCTTATTATGCATTGTCCTTAGTGCATTATGTGGACATATACAAAAACAATTTCAAAAATCCTCAAAAAGATGTGGGTATTTTGCCCGCATTGCATCCTCATGCTCCCAAGTAGCTTCGTCAGGACCGTACCAGGTCCATTGGAAATTTACAAGCCCTATGGATCGATTCCAGAGCTGTTTGATTTTCTGGTCCAGAATGCATAACGGATGCACATGGAAAGTGCCTTCTTGCTCCACCTAAATCACATTCCAATCAATAACATGATTAGTATCAGGTATATATTTCTTGAGCAATGATACATGGAATAAATTATGAACAGACATAGATGCAGGCAATGCAATCATATAAGATACTAGACCAATCCTCTCTAGGAGCTCAAATGACCCACAATAGCAATTTGTCAATTTTGAACAATTTCCCAACTTCAAAGAACTTGTTTTGGCTTTCACTTTCAAAAATACAAGGTTGCCCACTTTAAATTCCCTGTGAGTTCTGACCTTATCAGCATATTTTTTATGCCTGTCTTGGGAAGCCTTTAAATTTTGTTTTATTTTCAACATTTTCTCCTCCATTTCCCTAAGTAAATCTGGCCCAACCATTGCTCTATCTGCTGGGTTATCCCAACTTACTGGTGTGTTGCACCTTTTTCCATAAAGTGCCTCAAATGGGCTCATCTTTAGAGATGTTTGGTACCCATTGTTATAAGAAAACTCTACTAAGTGTAGTTAGTCTTCTCATGTTGATGGTTTATCCATCACATACATCCTCAACATATCTTCAATCACTTGATTCACCCTCTCTGTTTGTCCATATGATTTTGGATGATAAGTTGTACTAAAATTCAAATTTCCTCCAAATCTATTAAATAATCCTTTCCAAACATTTGAGGTAAATTTTGGATCTCCGTCAAACACAATTGTCTTGGGTATGCCATGTAATAGAGAAATTTCTCTCATATAAATATCGACAATGTTGGCTTCCTTGTGAGTGAGATTAACTGGAATAAAATGGGCAGCTTTAGTAAGCTTATCTGTTGATTAAGGTTGGTTGTCATTGATGTCAACCCTTGAAGAAAGCCCCGCAGCACAAAGGTTTGAGTAATGGACCCAATATTGTTTGATGTAAATATGACTCATTATTGTCTTGTCATGGTTGATAAGAACTAAAGATGGATGAACTCCAAAGTGGTCCCCTTATGGTGAAAGACCTCACGGGAAGACGCTTTGCGGAGTAAGATAACCCATGCTTAATTGTGGAATAATGAGATGAAGGAAAATGAATTTGTTAGTTAAACTATCCTAGATGGAGTTATGGCCATGAGAAGTTGGAGACCCTAGGTTTGGGTAATGGACCCAAGTTTGTTTGATGGATAACGGTATGAGTTATGATATATTTTCAGATAATACTATTCTATATGGATATTAAATGTCATTCCTACATGTCATTCCATTTCTGGTGGTATGTGGAACGCCACATAACTCCTCACGGTTTGAGATTTATGGCCTTACGAAGTTGAAGGACCCTCATATGTCATCTAGAAGCCTCAAAAGGTCAAAGTAGTCAAAGTGGTTTAAGAGATTTTGAAAGGTAAATAATAAAGTGAAGTAATGAGTGTATTATAAGTCAAAGTGAATACAAAATAAATTATTTCAATAATAAATTTAATGGAGAAATTAGAAGTGGGTTAACCCTAAACTAACGAAAGTGGGGCCAAGCGACCTAGAAGATGTTCTTAAGGAAGCTACTTGGAGAGTATAAATAAGAAGAAAGACTCTCTCATTTTAATAACACTTGATCATATTGAATATCTATAGGTGTCTAAGGTAACCAAGGATATCTAAGTCTAAATTCTGAGGGAAGGTGAAGAAAAGAAGGCCGAAATGCAAGGAAGGATAAATTCTTTTGATGGTGCTTTCTAAGGTATGTTATTTACAGATCATCTCACCATTTTCGCTATAACTTTTTTTCAATAATGATTCTGACCATGAAATTGCTATTCCATTTATAAAACATATCCAAGTATATGTGGTAAAAAATTCATTTTGTGGGTCATTGTATTTTTGGAGTTCCACTCCGTGGAAAATAGGGTTTGTGGCTAGTCCTGAAACTAGTCAAAAACAGGTGTTTCGGGTAAAACCGTCATAACTTATTCATAACATATCCAAATTCAGTGACACAAAATGTGTTGGTTAGGGTATAGTATTTAGTATTATTTTTAACATTTTTAGATCAATTCAACAAATATTCCATGTGGGGAACGCTCTACACTGTCTCTCTCTAGAATAATCCAGAATTCAGCAAGGTATGCCAATTTTTCTATAAGTCATTTTCTGAGAGGTTTCAAGTAGTGGAACCTGGAGGAATTGCATAAAACACACTGAATAACATTGTATATCAGTTTCATATATTTATACATTACAGGTACAAAGTTATGATTACTTCAAGTTAGGGTTGTTGACTAATCCAAAACTAGGCATGTGAGACTAAAGAAAAGTTTGATAAAAATGATAGTCTCTTGTTGTTGAAGTTAAGGAAGGTTTGTAGGAATGTGATCATATACATCAAGTATATTACAGAGCTACAAATCAGATTTGGATGATGAAAAAGATGAGGTCTTTTGGTTGAGGTACATGCTGAGTACATGGTTGAGCCAAGTAGTTGATGATTTGGCACATACATGAGGTGTATAGTTGATGATGTTGGTACATATTGATGATTCATAGTTGATGAGTAGTTGACACATGATTGGTACATACTTGGTACATGGTTGGATGCATTTTTTTATGGTACAGGTTGATTACAGGTTATTTGGTACAGGTTGGTGCATGGTTGATGCACTTTTTTATGGTACAGGTTGATTACAGGTTGAGCTACAGGTTGATGTATGGTTGATGCATGGTTCAGATTTATTGGTACAGGCTTACAATGGTATATCTTGCAGTGACAAGTTGACAGTGGTTCCATCATTCTACTTCTACTTCAGGGTGGCAGGATGGGGCAAGGACAGGTGGTTGTAACCATCTTCCGGTTGTAGCCAGAGAACATAGGGGGTTGTAACCTCCTTCTGGTTGTAGCCAGAGAATTGGGGAGTTGGAGCTTCCCTCAGGTTGTAGCCTGAGAAACTAGGGGGTTGGAGCCTCCTTCCAGTTGCAGCTAGAAAACAAAGGAAGTTGGTGCTTCCAATGAATGTAATTCTTCAAGACATATAAGAANGGAGCCTCCTTCCAGTTGTAGCTAGAAAACAAAGGAAGTTGGTGCTTCCAATGAATGTAATTCTTCAAGACATATAAGAAAAAATATTATGTGGTTTTTTCCTGATTTGGTTTTCCATGTAAAACACTAGTGTACTGTGTATGTGTATGATTGTTCATTTGTTCATTACTTATTTACTCTGAATTTATTGGATGATAATGCTTCATTGATATAACACTTGGATTATATGGTTAAAAAGGATTAAATTTCTCTATTACTTATTCACCCCCCCTCTCAGTAATCCAACAATTGGTATCAGAGCAGGTTCCTTCATAAAATAGTTTAACCACTGAAAGGTCGATCATGTAGAGTACCAACTCATATAAAAATGAAATACCATGTTTTGATGGACAAAAGTATGCTTTTTGGAGCATAAGAATGAGGACATATATACAGGCATAGGGATTTCAAGTTTGGCAATCAATTGTAGATGGATACACAACACCAACAGTTCCACCAACAAATGACAAAGCGGTAAAACTCGGTGAGAATAATTCCAAAGACACAAATTCACTTTTGAATGGTCTTAGTGATATGGTATTCACCAAAGTTGCACACTATAAATACGCTAAAGAGATTTGGGACAAGCTTCAAAATATTTATGAAAGAGATACAAAAGTCAAAGAAACAAAGCTTCAGACTTACAAAGGTCAGTTCGAACAACTAAAAATGAAGAAAGATGAAGATATCGCATCCTACTTCTTACGAGTCAATGAAACAATGAATGCAATCATAGGATTGGGAGAAGAAATTGAAGAATCTGTAATTGTTCAAAAGATACTAAGATCTCTTCCTATGAGATTCAACCCTAAGATATCAACACTAGAAGAAAGATCAGATCTAGACTCAATAAGCATGGACGAACTGCATGGAATCTTCACAACATATGAAATGAGAACTAAGCAGGAGAATCCAGATGTAAAAGAGAAACCTTCAAGGTATCCAAAAGATCAAAGCAAAAGAAAAAGGAACAAGAAGAATATAGCAGCAGAGGTGACGCCTCAGAAGATGATGAAGAAGTGGCCAAATTCATCAAAAGACTGAACAAGGGAACCAATGGTAGGTATAGAGGTAAGCTCCCTTTAATTTGTTTTAATTGTGATGTTATTGGCCATTTTGCTAACAAATGTCTCCATAAGAAAAAGAGAAATGATGAAGGTTACTCAAAAGGAAAACACACATATAAAGGAAAAATAACTATAAAGAAAGTTTTCAAGAAAAGCTTATACACCAAAGAAGACATCTCATCATCAGATGAAGATGAAGTCAATGACAATGAGACAGGAAGAGTTCTATTAATGGCTGCAAAAGACTCTGACAAAGAAGACTCTGAAGAAGAATATGAAGAAGTCGAAGAAGAATGTGAAGAATTCGAAAAAGAAATTGAAGAGGAAGAAGTTGACTATCGAGAATAATTAATATGTGCCATAGAAGTTATCAGAAGAGAAAGGAAAAAAAAACAAGAAACTACAAGAAGAACTAGACAAGAAAAAAGACACTTGAGAACTAGAACAAATGATCACAAAATTGATGGTTCAAATAGAAGAAGATAAAATAATTGAAGAAGCACTCAAAGAACAACTAGAAGAAAAGGACAAGCTCATTGGAAACTTGGAAGCAGAGGTTGTCACACTAAGAAAGGATATTCAAAAGAAAAATATGCAGAATAGCTCAAAAGTTCTGGATGACATTATCAACAATCAAAAATCTCATCTTGACGAGTCCGTACTTGGATACAATCAGACAGAAAAGGGATCAAGCTCCAAAACAATAGAGAAAGAAACAAATCCAAATAGCTATGCAAAAACAATCAAAGAGGATAGGAAGATATACAAGGAAGATTATAGGGACACTCCTCCACCAAGAAGATTCAGATTTTAGAATCAACAAAAGATAGATAGGCCTCAAGAAGAAGAAGGATTCATAAGAGCACCTCCTTTCAAAAGATCTTCAACTCCCAGGTATCAAACTATATTTTTTGGTTTATGTTATGCATGTAATAATTTTGGACATAATGTTGATACTGAGAGGGGGGTGAATCAGTATCAAGTACAATTTAAAACCTTTTTCAACTTATACTTAAACCATTCAATTATATCCAATGAGCAATGAACAATAGTATGAGTTACACCAATACACCACGATACACCATGCACAATATATGAGAAATAATCAATAGTTATTGTTCAAGGGAAGTAATGACTTCCAAAGGTAGCTACACCTTCCAAGTGTAAAGGGAGGGATAAAAATCCAAGAGGAAGATACAATCCTCCAATATCAAGAGATATTTGAACTCTCCATCCTTTCCCCTTCCTTTCACCCAAGAATATACGAGAGATAATAAAACTTCACATTAAATCATCACCATCAACCAACCATCACATAGAACTTGATAATGATTCCTGAGACTTCTTCAATTTCTACAATTATTCAATTCTTGGAATACTCTGATCCTTTAGATAATATTATTCAGTTTATTCTCTAAAACTTCTTCAAGTTTCACTCCTTGAATCCTCCCCAAAAAGAAGTTATAGAGAGAATGGTAAACCTTGTTCAATTATGGTTTATTCAGGAGACTGAACTTGTACAAAATGACCTGCACTCAATATTTAACATCAGATTTTGAAACTCACACACAAGAAACTAAAGTCCGTACTCTTTCCAATTCAATTTGTACCATGTCATTTGGATTCTCTATGAAGAAGTTATGACTATTTTACCCGGAACACCTGTTTACTGACTAGCTTCAGGACTGGTCAAAAGCCCTATCTTCCACTGAGTGTATATCCATAATTATAGAGAATCAAGAGATGAAAATTTTACCACAGGTACCTTGATATGTCTTCTCAATACCATATCAATTTCACCATTTGAATCGTTCTATAAAAAACGTTATAGCAAAAATGGTAAGATGACCTGAAAATAACATACCTTAGAACACATCACCAAAAGACTTCATCCTC
This sequence comes from Picea mariana, assembly GCA_032191745.1. Classification (NCBI taxonomy): domain Eukaryota; kingdom Viridiplantae; phylum Streptophyta; class Pinopsida; order Pinales; family Pinaceae; genus Picea; species Picea mariana. The sequence goes on along the minus strand of JASDQU010305829.1, from coordinate 46,918 downwards.
CCTTGAAATCCAACCTTCTTTACTTATGATTTCTTATGAAATTCAACTTGTGTATCAAATGAATGTATAATGATATTTATTTATACCATTTATGTCACTTCCTTTTAACATTAGGGCCGACCTGACACTTTCTTATTTTGTAATTATTTTCTTTAATTATCTTCAGGGCCTACATGTACTTTCTTCTTCAATTCACTTTGTCATATTCAAAAATTCATTTCTCCTAAAACATGAGCATCCACGTGACATGCCACATACCACCAGAAACAACATGATGTATACTATCCATCCATGGGTGTTGTATATGCATGTGTATTGTCCTTCATGTCCAAATACCTTCATCCATCTTGCGGTCCAAAACCCATGACTAGGGTTGACATCAATGACAACAACCAATATTCCAACACATAAAGCTATGAATTGTAGAGCTAACAATAGGAACAGTAACAACTTTGAGAGTTATACACAAAGGTATTATTCAAGGAGACCTAGTGACACACAAAGAAGAAGTTACAACAGGTTTAATCCTTGAGCACTGAAGTGGAATGTTACAAATGCAACAATTTTGGACACATGGCCAAGGATTGTAGAATGATAGTCCCTCCTAAAGAACCTCAATAGAATAACAACATTCACAGACAAGAACCTCAGAAAATGACATGGATAAGAAAGCAAGATTAGTATAAAAATGAAGAATGTGTAGTCGCTCTACAAGCTAAGCAGAAGAAACATTTTTGGTATGTTGACATTGGATGTTCAAAACACATGACAGGTGATAAAGACAAATTTCTTACATTACGAAAAGAAAAAAATGGACCAGTCTCCTTCGGAAATGATATTTCATCAAAAATCATTGGAGAAGGCACAGTCCGAATTGGGAATAAGAATGAAAAGGCACAAAATGTTCTACTGGTATAAGATATGAAACATAATCTTCTAAGTGTGAGTCAAATGTGTGACCAAGGTCATAAAATTATCTTTGATTCAGAAAAGTGTGAGATAAGAAAAGAAGGTTCAGGGAAATTGGTTGGTACAACTGCAAGAACTTCAAACAACATATCCGTGTTAAGTGAAATTGGAAATGAAAAGTGTTGTCTAGGAAAGGAATATGAAATTTGGCTATGGCATAGAAGAATGGGTCACATGCATTTTGATAACCTTCTCAAAGTCAGCAAAAGAGAAGTAGTCAGAGAAATTCCCTAGATCACGAAACCAACCAACACTTTATGCAAGCATTGTCAACAAGGAAAGAAAACAAAGACCAAGTTCAAATCAAATGAATATTCAACAACAAGACCACTGGAAATTGTGCACACTGATCTAGTTGGACCAACTACAACAAAGGGCTTAAAAGGCGAAAAATACTTTATGTTATTAGTTGATGATTATACAAGAATGACTGCAGTTTTCTTTCTCAAGAACAAGTCAGAAGCTTTTGAAAACTTCAAGATCTATAAGGAAATGATTGAAAATGAGATGGATTCAAGAATCAAATGTTTGAGATCTGATAATGGAGGAGAGTTCACTGCAAAGGAATTTATGGACTACTGTAGCATTCATGGAATAAAAAGGCAATTCTCCGTTGCTAGGACACCTCAACAAAATGGATTTGTTGAAAGAAAGAATAGGACAGTACAAGAAATCGCTCAAACAATGCTAATGGATTCCAAATTGATAGATATATTTTGGACCCAGGCAGTGCATACAACAGTTCACATTCAAAACAGAGTAATGCTCATAAACAAAACTGATAAAACTCCCTACGAGCTATGGAAAGGAAGACCAACAAATGTGAAGCACTTCAGAGTTTTTGGAAGAAAATGCTACATCAAAAGAGAAAATGGTAGAATGGGCAAGTTTGACTCTCGTGTGGACAAAGGAATACTTGTTGGTTACTCAAGTACAAGGAAAGAATACAAGTGTTACAATCTAATATTGAACAAAGTTGTGGAAAGCATCAATGTAACATTGATGAAACAGGAAGACCAGAATCAAAGGAAGAAGAAAACAAATCAATGGAATAACTTTTCAAAGAAGAAGATGAAAAAGTAGAAGAGGAAGATGAAGATGAAGAGAATCCGACAGAAGCAGAAGAGAAAGTTTAGAAAGTACCTCCAAAGACACCTAGCAAATGAGTACAGAAGAATCATCCTTCATATCAGATTACTGAAAACAAAGATGCAGGAGTTGAGACTAGAAGAAAAATCCATTCACCAAAACAAACACACCTAGCACTCTTATCTACAATTGAACCAAACTGTTTTGAAGAAGCCAACAAGGATAAATTTTGGAATAAGTCCATGGATGAAGAATTGGATCAAATAGAGAAAAATGACACTCGGGAATTGATTCTAAGACCAAAGAATAAGAATGTGATCGACACAAAATGGGTTTTCAGGAATAAATTGAATGAAGATGGGCAAGTTACAAGGAACAAAACTAGATTGGTATGTAAAGGATATGCACAGATTGAAGGAATCGACTTTGAAGAGACATTTTCCCCAGTTTTCAGAATGGAAGCAAACCGTTTGCTTTTAGCTTATGCATGCTCCAAAAATGTTAAAGTATATCAAATGGACATAAAATCAGCTTTTCAGTTCTCAAAGAACACAGACTATGTATGTAAATTAAAGAAGGCATTGTATGGTCTAAAACAGGCTCCTAGAGCATGGTACTCTAGACTAGATAAGTATCTGCAACAGGCAGGGTTCAGAAAAGGAAGTGTAGACAACAATCTCTACATCAAGGTAAGTCAAGGTAATATTTTATTAATTGAAGTTTATGTTGATGATACTATTTTTGGTAGTGATGATGATAGGTTAAGCCAGAAATTTGCAAAATACATGCATAATGAATTTGAAATGTCATTACTTGGAGAACTATCCTTCTTTCTGGGACTTCAGATACATCAAAGAAACTAAGGAATTTTTATTTCTCAAACCAAGTATATCATAGAAATGCTAAAGATGTTTGGAATGGAAGATTGCAAACAAATTATCACTCCAATTCAAACCAGTTGTAATTTGAGCAAAGATGATGATTTGAAGTCTACATATCAGAGGCAATATAGGTCAATGATTGGCAGCCTACTATATGTGACAACATTCAGAACAGATGTAATTCAAGTAGTTGGACAGGTGGCACGATTTCAAGCAGCTCCAAAGGAATCACATGTATTAGTAGTAAAGAGGATTTTCAGATATCTCAAAGGAACATAAGAGTTTGGATTATGGTATCTAAAAGGAAAATATCTATCACTTATTGCCTACATAGATGCAGATTGGGAAGGTTGTATTGATGACCGATGAAGCACCAATGGAGAAATGTTCTACTTAGGTGAGTGTTTGGTATTATGGCTAGGTAACAAACAATCATCAATATCTCTATCTACAGCCAAGGCAAAGTATATTGCAACAACAACATGTTGTACACAGGTTCTTTGGATGAAACAAACTTTGACAGATATACAGGTTGAGTATGATGAGCCCATTCCAATATATTGTGATAATACAAGTGCCATCAGTATCTCAAAAAACCTGGTGATGCACTCCAAGACGAAGCAAATTCCAATCAAGTATCACTTTCTACGGGAACAAGTTGTAGAAAAGAACATCAGAGTTGAGTATGTGGGCACAAAAGAACAAGTGGCAGACAGCTTTACAAAACCACTTCCACGGGAAGCCTTTGAATATCTTCGCCAAAGACTTGGAGTTATTTCTACTCCAAAATGATTTCTTTTTTAATTATTTTTGAATGCTTATCTTATATGTCTTATATGTACATGAGGAAGCACCATAAGAGGACAGTTCAGTCAGGGGGAGAAGCCTCGAATGGAAATATACCTTTGCCATTGATGACAAAGGCGGAGAGATTTATTAGATGCAGAGGACAGAGGCATGGTTCTAGGGGGAGTATATTTATCAGATGCAGAGGACAGAGGAAAATTTATCAGATACAGAGGATAGAGGCATGGTTCCAAGGGGAGTATGAGTGATATGATTTTAGTATTTCATCAGAGTGTTTCCATCAATGCCAAAAGGGGAGATTGTTGATTAAGGTTGGTTGTCATTGATGTCAACCCTTGAAGAAAGCCTTGCAGCACAAAGGTTTGGGTAATGGACCCAATATTGTTTGATGTAAAGATTACTCATTATTGTCTTGTCATGGCCGATAAGAAGTAAATATGGATGAACACCAAAGTGACCCCCTTATGGTGAAAGCCCTCACAGGAAGACACTTTGCGGAGTAGGAGAACCCATGCTTAATTGTGGAATAATGAGATGAAGTACAATGAATTTTTTAGGTAAACCATCCTAGATGGATAGTTCTTGTCATTCCATTTCTGGTTGTATGTGGAACATCACATAACTCCTCATGGTTAGAGAGTTATGGCCATGAGAAGTTGGAGACCCCAGGTTTGGGTAATGGACCCAAGTTTGTTTGATGGATAACGGTATGAGTTATGATATATTTTCAGATAATAATATTATATATGGATAGTACATGTCATTCTATTTCTGGTGGTATGTGGAATGTCACATAACTCCTCACGGTTTGAGAGTCATGGCTTTACAAAGTTGGAGGACCCTCATATGTCATCTAGAAGCCCTAAAAGGTCAAAGTAGTCAAAGTGGTTTAAGATATTTTAAAAGGTAAATAATAAAGTGAAGTAATGAGTGTATTACAATTCAAAGTGAATACAAAATAAATTATTTTAGTAATAAATTTAATGGATAAATTAGAAGTGGGTTAACCCTAAAATAAGGAAAGTGGGGCCAAGTGACCTAGAAGATGTTTTTAAGGAAGCTACTTGGAGAGTATAAATAAGAGGAAAGGCTCTCTCATTTTAATCACACTTGAGAATATTGAATATCTATAGGTGTATGAGGTAACCAAGGATATCTAAGCTGAAATTATGAGGGAAGGTGAAGAAAAGAAGGTCGAAATGCAAGGAAGGATAACTTCTTTTGATGGTGCTTTCTAAGGTATGTTATTTACAGTTCATCTCACCATTTGCGCTATAACTGTTTTTATATAATTATTTGTATAGTGAAATATCTATGCCATTGAGAAAACATATTCAGGTATCTGTGGTAAAAAATTTAGTTTGTGGGTCATTGTATTTTTGGAGTTACACTCCGTGGAAAATAGGGTTTATGGCTAGTCCCGAAACTAGTCAAAAACAGGTGTTTCGGGTAAAAACATCATAACTTCTTCATAATAGATCCAAATTCAGTGAAACAAAATGTGTTGGTTAGGGTACATTCTTTAGTATGTTGTGTAACAGTTTTAGATCAATTCAACAAATATTCCATGTGGGGCACGCTCTACAAGGTCTCTCTCTAGAATAATCCAGAATTTAGCAAGGTATGCCATTTTTGCTACAACTCCTTTTATGAGAGGTTCCAAGTAGTGACACCTAGATTAATTGCATAAAACACACTGAAGAAGATTGTGTATCATTTTCGATCTTTATACATTATAGGTACAAAGTTATGATTACTTCAAGTTAGGGTTGTTGACTAATCCAAAACTAGGCATGTGAGACTAAAGAAAAGTTTGATGAAAATGCTAGTCTGTTCTTATTGAAGTTAAGGAAGGTTTGTAGGAATGTGATCATATACACCAGGTCTATTACAGAGCTACAAATCAGATTTGGATGATGAAATTTATGAGGGCTTTTGGTTGAGGTACATGTTGAGTACATGGTTGAGACAAGTAGTTGATGATTTGGCACATACATGAGGTGTATAGTTGATGATGTTGGTACATATTGATGAGTCATAGTTGATGAGTAGTTGACACATGATTGGTACATACTTGGTACATGGTTGGATGCACTTGTTTATGGTAC